>VYZT01009668.1:200526-222066 GCA_013400735.1 Pomatostomus ruficeps | reverse complement strand
GCAGGGGGTGCTGACTCGCCCCCCGCCCCGCAATGCGGAGGTTTGGGGGGCTCCGCTGTGGAGGGGGCGGCCCGGAATTTGGGGGGGGTGGTCGAGGATGGGTCCTCTCCTCCCCCCCGCACAGCCGGGGGTGCGCAGTCCCCTCCCCTCTCCCGGCGGGTCCCCGCGGCCCGGCTTTCCCACGCGGGGCTGAATAATTCATGGGCAGGAGAAGCGGGAATGCCCGGCCGGGGGAGCTGCGGGAAGGGCTGGCGGGGAGCCCTCCCCGGAGAGGAGGAGGAGGAGAGGAGGAAGGAGAAGGCTGCGCTCCTCGAGACTCTTCCCCCGCGCCGGTTCCTCGAAGCCCAGCGCGTTTCCCCGGCGATCTGTCCCCGCCGATGGCAGAGGGGTCCTGGAGAGCCCGGGCACGGGGCTGGGGCGGGGAGCGAGCGTGCAGCGAGTGCGGTGCGTGCGGCGTGTGCGGGGTGTGCAGCGATGGAGCGCTGTGCGGGGTGTGCGGGGCACCGGCCGCTCGCGGGGCCCGCGGAGCCGGCAGGTGCGCACAGGGGGTACAGGTGTGTGCAGGTGTAGCCAGGGTGTGCAGGAGGTGCAGGTGTGCACAGGGTGTGCGGTTCAGGGTGTGCAGCTGTGCGGTGTGTACAGGGTAGAGAGTGTGTGCAGGTGTGTACAGGTGTGCACGGGGGGTACAGCTGTGTGCAGGTGTGCACAGGGTGTACAGATGTGCACAGATGTGTACAGGTGTGCACAGGGGGTACAGATGTGTACAGGTGTGTGCAGGTGTGCACAGGGTGTACAGATGTGTACAGGTGTGCGCAGGGGGTACAGGTGTGCACAGGGTGTACAGGTGTGCGCAGGTGTGCACAGGTGTGCACAGCGGGTACAGTGTGTGCGGTCCGTGCAGCCCCGGGTTTCCCAGGGCCGCCGGGGGTGTGAGTGTGACGGGGGGGCTGATGCTCCTCGTGAGAGACCCCCACGCCCCCGGGCCGGGCCCGCCGGGGCNCGAGCCGAGCCGGGCCGGGCCATGGCCCCGCCGGGCCCCGGGGCGCTGCGCTGCGCGCTCCTGTGCGCCCTGCTCTGCGCGCAGGGACCCGCTCCCACCCGCGCAGGTACGGCCGGGGGGCGCGGGGCGGGGGGAACTCGAGGCTTTGCAGCTTTGGGGCAGCTGAACTTTTCTTGGGGTGTTGTTTCTTTCCCAGGGGTTCTCCTCTCCCCCACGGGACTCCGCCGCCCGACCTTGGTGAGGGGGAGAGGGACCCCTGCTCCTGCTCCCAGCCGTCCTCCGGGGGGCTGGGACCCCCAAGGGCCGGGGGGGGCGAGCTGGGCTGCAGCGGGATAAGCGGCGCGCAGGGTTCAAGCTCCTCCCCAAAAAGTGTGGGGATGTCGTGGACCTTGGTGGGGAGAGGGGAGCGGAGCCGTCACCTCCTTCCCGAGGTGCTGCAACTCCGGGCATTAATTATGCAAACCCCAGGCTTCCTCCTGCTCCCCTGCTCCGCTCCCCCTGCTGCTGCCGGGAGACATTTCCACCCTGACTTATCCCGGCGGGACCCACGCGTGTTCCCAGAGCACCGTGGGGATGGGGCTGCCCTCAGCCGGCCCCGCTGCCCCCCTTTTTATTCGCTCTCCCTCCCCACACCTGACGGCAGGAGCGGGAGTTGACAGCGTTGGGCTCAAACGTCTGTTCCTGCGCCTGCCGCGATAAAAATAAATTATAAACCTGCCTAAACCCTTGCGAACAAAGTCCTACTTTCCCATTGGCTGCCGGCAGGTCTCCAAATGCTGGAAGGGGGGGCCCAGCGGCGAGCCCACCTCCCCCTCCCGTAGCCATGGCAATGGGGCCGCAGCATCTCCGCTTCCTGCCTTACGCCACCAGTTGCCCCCTCGGCTTTTCCAGGGAAAATTAGGAAAGGGGCTTTTCTGTCAGCCGCCCGTGGGTTTTAGGGAACCCTAAAGGCTGGGGGGCTACAGCTGGTCGCTCCAAAGGGCAGCGGTGCGGTGGGAAGCGCGGCCGGCAGGGATCCCTGGGGACCCGGCCCGGAGGAATGCCAGCCCCCAACGCTCTCCTGCGAGCCCCGGGAGGAGGGTTTGCCCCTGAGAGCCTGGAAACACATCCAGGGTGGGGAATGGCTCCCGGCTCTTTCCCGGGATGGTGCAAACGTGGGCGTGGGACGCAGCGAGGTGCAGGCAGGGCCCGGCTGCAGCTCGTCGCAGCCTCCCTCGCCGACAGCCAGCGCTGTAAATTAATGATGAGCGTGTGTGGGGGAAGAGCGGCTCCGCGAACACCCGCGTGATTCACCGCCTCTCCGGGCCTCTGGGAACGGGGGTCCTGCGGGGTGGCCTGGGTGGGCAGGGGGCCGACGCTGCTTGGGTAACCCCGACCAGGCTGGCGCTGCCGCCTCACCTCATTTCAACCTCCACCGAAAGGTCCCAGACCCCGGCGCTGGGGCTGGGGGATGTTCCCTGCACTGTGGGTGATGGGTGAGCCCTACGTGTCCTGGGTGGGTGCTGGGAGCCCCGGGTGGGTGCTACAAACACCCCATGGCCACGGGGCTGTGGGGTTTGGTGCTGCGGGATGTACCTTCGTCCCTCCCGCCGCATCATCAGAGTTCCCCCTCCACGGAGCTGGGGATCCAGCCCCGCTAGCTGCCGGAGGGGTGGTGCTGGCCCTGCCCTCACCCCTTTTCCCCGGCGTTGCAGGAGAGTGTGGCGAGCTGAGGTCCTGCGAGATGTGCACAGCCAGCACCCACTCCCACAATGGCACCGGCTGCGTCTGGGTGGGCTGCGGGACCCCAGAGGAGCCAGGTGAGGGGCTGGGCTGGGTGGGCACACAGAGGGGCTCTCGTCAGCCCTCCCCAGCTCCATCACTGGACCGGGGCCGTGCCTGGATGGTGTTGGCTCTCCTCACCCCTGGATGCCCAGTCCCAGCTCTCTCATGATCAAGGCCCGCATCAGATGTTTGGGGTGCTGCCTGCGGGGTGCAGCCCTGAGCCCCCACTCACAGACCCTCCACAGACCCCTGGGAATGAGCCCTCCTCATCCCAAACCCTCAGGAGCCCAGGGCAGTCCTGGGCCGGGACATCACTGGCTGCACTGGTTTGGGATCCTTGGGACAACTCTGCTCCCTCTTCCCACAGCAGCAGGGGCCTGCGTGCGGAGAGGGGCGGCCGTGCGGGAGACCTGTGCGCTCTACAACACCAGCGCCCTGTGCCGAGGTAACCCCAGACCCCAAACCCCCCAGACCCTCTCCCCTCGGGACAGAGGTGCCGCTGTGGGTGCCAGGGTCATGGGGATAAATCCCAGCACCGGGACAGGGACACGGGATGCAGGGGTGTGCAGCAATGTCCCTGTCACCCTTTTTACCACCTTCCCGCTGTCCCTGCCTTCTCCAGCACTGAAGTCCCACACGGAAGAGCCTCCTCGGTCCCATAGCAAGGAGCCAGTGACACACGCCACACGTGAGTGGGTCTGGGGAGGGCTGGGGGGCGGTGGGGTGGGGTCCTGGATGCCCCAGGAATCAGTGGCTTGTCCCAACAGGGCGCTTCCCTCTGCATTTCACACCCCTTTGTGAGGGATGAGCAGGGCTGCCCTCGGTGTGGGATCAGTGCCTGCTGTCCCGGGGCACAGCTCTGTCCCTGTCCCCCCTCTCTGCCCTGGGCAATGCCCAGACAGGGCCGGGGGACTCACGACACCCAGCAGCCCTCCCAGGACTCCATCCTTGCTGGGAATTGCCTCCTCCAGCCTGGCTGGGAGTGGAGAAGGAGCCTCTTCCAGGAAGAGGGAACTGGAGAGCACGGGGCTCATTACAGCGGGTAACCGGAGCCCAGAGCCTGCTGAATTATTAATCCCACTGGGATCTTTTTGCCCCTGGCTCCTGTCCTGCAGCTCCAGCTGCTCTGGCATGGGAAGGGGCTGAGCCCATCCCAGCATCCACAGACTGGTGGGGCCATCCCAGCCCCAAGCTGGGAGCCACCATTCCTCCCTGTGCAGCCCCTGGGATCCGCATGGACCCCAAATCTCATCTCTTTGGTGGAAACCTCTGTGCTCAGGGCTTCCAGCAGCACCCATAACTCCCCAAGCCTCCTGTTTTCCCCGGCCACCAGGGACCACCACCACCAGTGCCCCTCTGACAGGCAGCCCTGAGTTCCACCCACCCGGCTTCGACACCGCAAGTTTCATTGGGGGCATCGTGCTGGTGCTGTGCGTCCAGGCTGTCGCCTTCTTCGTCATCAAGTTCATCAAGTCGAAGGACAGCACCTACCAAACGCTGTAAGGGCCCCGCGCTCCCACCGGGATCCGGGCTGGAGGGGGGACCGGGGCCAAGGCCACCCTTAAATCAGGACTGGGGTCCCCGTGGGACATGTCCTGTCTCGCCACTGTGTTGTGTCCCGTGGCTCTTTGTGCCCATCTGTCCTCACCCTGCAGGGGACAGTTTGGGACATGGAGGGGTTCGTGTCCCCCTGCCTGTCCCCTCGCCAGTGTCCGACTGTCCTGCCACCTCCTCTGTCTGTCGCTGTCTGTCACTCCTGGCTCTGAGCCCCGTGGGGAACGGGAGGGCCCCACATCTCTCCCCAGAGCTGAGCCAAGTGGTGCTCCACGCTGTCCCCGTGTCCCCAGGGTCGCTGTGTCTAACAGGGGGGCCGTGCCCTGTCTCTCTTTCCTTCCACGCTGCCAGAGAGGACAATCAGTAGGTTCTGGGTGCCGGCGGCCGTGGGGAGGGGGTGACCCCGCACCCCCAGAGCTTCACCCTTCCCTCGCACCTCCCCGGGCCGAGGGGGGCGTGGACCCTCCCTCCCCCCTGGTTTGCATGATGGGTGTTTCCCAGCTGGGTTTGCTGTCCCTGCGAGCTGTTAGGGATGGAAGGGAAGGGGGTCCCCCCTGCCCCCCTTCCAGCACGGAGCCCCTCAGGGGTGCAGCCCCATCCAGCCCCTTCTTCCACCTGGGCGAGGTGTCCCCAGTGCCCCCCTCACCCTGAGCATCCTCGACAGCATGGGGGCTGCGGGGCTCCCAGTTTGGCCCCAGTTAGGCCCCAGTAGCCGCTTCCCACTCTCGGCACCCCCTGCCCCATTGCCTCCCCATAGCCCTGAGGCTCATGGGGCTGGGGGCGTCCCCTTCTCCCCTCGTGGACTCTTGGGTGTTTTTCCCTCCAGCGTTTTGGCTGGAGCACCCAGCCCTGCCCTGACACCCCTCGTGCCCCTGGCCCCAGACACCCGTGCCCGCCGGAGGCGCGGAGCCAGGGCCTTGCTGTGTGCTTTTGCTGTGCCTCTGTGTGCTCTGGGGAGGCTCGGGGGGTCCCTCTCCCCCACCCTCTTTCCGTGTGCTGTTTTGGGGAGGGGGCTGCGTGCCGTGTGCTGTGGGGTGACACTTGTAGCTCGGGCTGCCCCATTAAACTCTGCGAGGTGGTGTCTGCGTCGTGTCCGGGGGTTCCTGTGGCTGGGGGGTGCAGGGGATCCCCCTCTCCGCTGCAGAGGGAGTCCAGTGCAGTCCGACCCTTCCCCATGGTGTGGGTGGGCACTGGGACCCCCCTCCCTGGGGGCTGCGAGGGGCTGGGACCCCCAGGGTGAAGCCCCCAGGACCTTTCCTGCCACGTCTCTCCTCTGTCCACTGCACCAGGATCTGAGGTCCCCGCGCCTCCCGGCTGGGGGGACGCTGTCCCCCCTCCCCAGGTGAAGAGGCCACTGCTGCTGGTGCCACCCTGCCCACAGCCGGACCGTCCCCCCGCTCAGGCCCCCCACACCACAACTATGCAAAGCTGGGGACACCAGGGTGGGACGTGTCACCCTGTCCCTGTCCCCACCGCAGTGCCTGGGGACGCTCTGGGGCTTTGCACCCTCCGGCTGCTCCCAGGGGATGCAGGTGGGCAGGGGGGGCCCATCCAGCCCCGAATTCCACCCTGGCCCCCACCCTGTGCTCGCCAGATGCCCAGGGGACCCGGGGCATCCAGGAATCCGAGGACACATGGCCGTGGGTGGCAGTGCTGGCTCCAGCCCCAGGCTGGGCAGAGCTCGAGCTGGAACAGGGGGGACAGAAACCAATAAAGGATTTTCCTGTAATTCCTGGTGTCCGTGTTATTGTCACCCATCTCCTGTCACCCCAGAGCCCCAGCAGTGGGTGCTGTCCTGGGAGATTTTGGTTGCACAAAAACCTTTGGGGCTTTGGCTGTTCCTGCCCACAGGGAGGTCTTGGTGGGTGGCTCCGGGTGACTCCAGTCCTCCCAGTGACCAGGGAACGGGGACCAGTGTGGGTGTCCCAGTGGGATAGGGCAGCCCAGTGTGGGGTATCTCGGGAAGGAAAGGGACATCCAGGTACCGGAGTGACTCCCCACCCCAGCCAGGGCTGTGACAAGGCTGCTGGAGCCCCAGAGCTGCCACCCCAGGGGCTGGAAGGGCAGCGATGGAGGGCACAGCCCCACCCTGGGAGCCGTGGGACGCAGCAGCTCCAGCCCCACAGCGGAGGGAGGTCGGGGTGTGGCGGCCAGAGCAATAAACAGCAACAAAGAGCTGTCAGCTGTGCCCTCTGGTGCCACTTCATTGCTGCAGGAAAGGGAGGGCACAGACCCCAGCCCGCACAGCGACGCCCCAGCTCTGCACCCCTCAGACCCCACAGTCCCGCTGGCACCGGCCGGTCCTCGGGGGTTGGGGGCTACGCCCGGGGCACCAGGTTGGTCCGCAGGGGCAGCAGCGCTTCCACCCAGAGCCCGGGCTGCTGGAGCAGCCGCTTCCACACGCCCTGCTCCTCCGCTGTCGAGTCCATCCAACCCACGGGCAGCCCGTAGCTGTTCCCTGCAGAGACCACCCTGTCACCCCCGAGCCGTGACTCTGGGGACACCCGAGGAGCTGGGGGTCCCCTCCTCCTCACCGGTGCCCAGGCTGAGCCGGATGCCGCCCAGCTGGCGCTTGGAAAAGGCTTCGTGGTGCCAGAGGGTGAACTCGGCGCACGCCTCGGCCAAGTCCTTGGCCTGGAAGCCGTCGTACACCATGGTGTGGTTAAAGAGGGGGTTCAGGCTCCGCTTCACCACCCGCGTCTTCTGCCGGCTGGCCTTGCTGTCATCCGGCAGCACGTAGCTGAGGTGACACTGGGGTGAGTGGGGCACACCCTGGCAGCCCCTCTGGGCTCCCCCAGGGTGTCACCCCCTCCTTACCACTGCACGAAGGCGTCCACGGTGCCGCTCTGCAGCGGGATGAGGCTCTGAGCGTCCTTCACCCAGATGTGCAGCTCGCCCGTGGGTGGCATCCCCCCTCCTGCGGGCCAGAGGGGTCAGGGGCACCCTGCCATGCCAGACCCCCCCACTGCCCACAGGCCCCTCTCACCTTCCGAGCCCGCAGGGATGAACTTCAGTGCCAGGTTGAGGTTGCCCCGGCTGGCAAGGCCATCCGAGGGGATGGGCATCTGCGGAGGACGGGGGGGTTACGGGGGCAGCGCAGGAACGGGGGGGCTGGGGAGGCAAGGAGCTCACCCGTGGCTGAAGGCTGAACCACTCGGGGCGTGTGTTGGCCCAGTCCCAGGCGCCCAGCGCCACCTCCACCTCCCCCAGGAAGAGGTTCCTGCCCAGGCTGTCGTGGTGCCACACGGAGAGGTTCAGAGTCCGGCCCTGCAGGTCCCTCTTCTCCAGCTTGTACTGGTGGGGACGGGACACAGGGTGAGATTATCCACCCCCCTCCGTCCAATCTGAACCATGGGGACCCTCCAAATCCACCCCAACGCAGGGTTAGAAACCTTGAGGGTCTCGTTGAAGACAGGATCCAAGCTCCTCTTCCTCACCGCGGTCTTGCGCTTGCTGCGGTTGGACTTGTCCGGCAGCAGGTACGTCTTGATGTACCTGGGGCCAAAAACCAGGCGGGTGCAGTGGGGTCAGGGTGGGCATTCCCTGGGCAGTGCCACCGGGGGCTGGGGCACTCACGGGTCTGAGCGCTGCTTCTTGGCCTCGGCCAGCTCCCGGCAGCGCAGGACGTGGACATGCAGCTCCTTCTTGGCCGGGTCGTAGCGCAGGGAGAACTGGACACAGCCCCGCACGGCCACCCTGCCCAGCTCTCCCTCGCTGTACAGGCTCATCAGGCTCCCGCTCAGCTGCGGGGGGGTCACACAGTCAGGAGGGTGCAGAGGTGACCCCACACCCCGCCCAGCCCCAGTCCCGCACCGTGGAGGAGCTGAGGCTGGACACGGAGGAGCTGGTGCTCAGCAGGCTCGGGGGCGCGTGGCCGTTCTGTGGGGTCTGATCCGCCTGGGGGGTCTCCGGTCTCTGGAAATGCACAGAGGGGTCAGCACCGCCCCTCGGGCCCCCAGCCCCCCTGAGGGCACCCAGCTCCCAGCAGTGCCTGGTGCTCGGGCACCACCCATGCTGTACTGGCTTTGCTCAGTCCCCCCAGACCCCCAAAACCCCACACAGCCTTGTACAGACCCCTCGAGTCCCCCAAACTCATAGAGCCCCTCCAACCCACCCAACCCTATAGAGCCTCTCAACCCCACAGAGCCCCCTCGAGACCCTCCAGCCCTATAAAACCCCCCACACCCCCTCCAAACCCCCTGACAGCCCTCTCCAGCTCCCCCAGTCCCATACAGCTCCCCCAAATCCCTACAGCCCTCCCAGACCCCCGTCCCACCTGCCCAGCATTGTGGCTGCTGCGTGCAGAGTCCGGCTCCTCCTCATCCTCCTCGGTGCTGGATGAGCCGAAGGGGTTCCCAGTTCCAGTGTCACCTGCAGGGACAAGGGCTGGGTGGGGGTCCTGGCCCAGCAGGGGTGGGTAGGAGGGGGGATCCCTTTTTCGGCCAGAGCAGCGAGATGAAGGGGCACAATGGGAGGTGGTGAGCAGTGCTGGGGGGCTCCAGCCCCCAAATCCCCACAGCACCGACCCCTCCCGCTTACCTGTCTGGGCCGGGCTGTCCTGCTCCCTCGCCGGGATGTCACCCTGCAGCAGGGGCTGTGACATTGGGGTCCCCTCCACAGCCGGGGCGGGGGGGCTGGGCTGTGAGAGAAAGGGTGAGAACAGGGACCTCGGGCACCCCCTGCTCCCCCTCCTGCTCCCCCCAGTCCAGCCCCTCTGTGTTCCAGGGTGAGGGATGACCCGTGGGACACCCCATGGGACATTTTGTGTGACATTTCCCATCACTCCCCAGGGTTCAGGATCACTCCAAGCGGAGCACAGCCTCGGGATGGCACTGGGGGTGCTGCAGGGCGGACCCCACCCATCACTGGGGTGTCAGGTACTGCTCGACCCCTACGCCAGGGACACACCTGGAGCTCTGTGGCCTCCTGCACCTCCTGTGTGCGGGAGCTGTGGAAAGAGAGCACCATTAGTTTGGTCTGAATGGTGGACAGACAGACACCGGGACAGTGGGAGACACTGGGATAATGGACAGATGGACACTGGGACAGTGGGACACAGTGGTGGACAGATGGTGGAAAACCAGCCCCTGGAACGAAGGGCAGGCACCAGCCCTGGCTGCACCATCCCCTTCACCAGGGGCTCTGCTCCCCCTCCAGCCCCCTCGTGCCACCCCCAGTGGGTGCCAGTGAGATGCCACCAGTCCCGGGCACCTGTGGGGTGACAGCCTTCCTTCCTTCTGTCCCTCACCTCTCCTCCGTGCCCAGCGCGCCATCCTCATCCTCCTTCTCCTCCGCCAGCGGCTCCTCAATGGCCTCCAGCTCGCCCAGGCTGGGGCCACGTTCCAGGTCCCCCATTCCTGGGGACACCGGGGAGCTCAGCGGGCCAAGCCCCGGCCCCCGTGCTCCCCGTCCGCCCACGCCCCAGCCCTCGCCTACCCTGGGGCCGCCTCCTGCGGCGGATGGAGGCTCGCACGAGGTCGGAGCCCAGGTGGTGCCGGTGGCGCTGGGCCCGCGCGTCGCAGAACCAGTCCCCAGTGAGGCTCCGCAGCCGCGCCGGGTCCGACACCGACTTGCGGAGTTTGCTGGTGGGAGGGAGGGCGGCGTTGGGACCCCCACCCTGGCACCGCCATCGCCCCTGTGCCACGGCCCCAGAGCCTTCCCAACCGAAGGAACCCCCCTGGGGCCTGGGGGACACCAGCCACCTCCTCCCAGGGGCTTTGGGACCCTCGGTGCTGGTGTGACAAACCAGGAGCTCCACCCTGGCCGAGCTTAGTGGGTGACCCCATCGCCAGGTGAAAAGGGGACCCTCAGCCTGGCTGCTCTGTCCCCAAGGGTGATGGATCCCAGGCTGGCTGCTGCTGGGGGTCCATGCTGTCCCCAAGGGTGACGCCGAGCAGGGACCCCCAGCCCACCTGATGCGTCCCTCCTCTCGCCGGCGGAGCTGCCAGTCCCGGTGCAGCACCTCGGCAATGGAGCTCCGCTCCTCCTCCGTCAGGAAGCTCAGGTCCAGCAGCGCCTCGGGCTCCAGCGCCATGGCCGGGTGCGGGGACACCGCGGGGACACCCCGAGGGGCCGGCCCGGGTGGGGACAGCGGGTGCTCAGCGTGCCGGGCGTGCACCAGCGACGCCAACATCTGGAGAGGCACCTCGGGGCCGCCGGGGAGGGTCCCCCCCGGTCATCCTGCTGAAAGGACACGGGGGGAGGAGCTCAGCCCACACCCCCACCCTGAACACCCCCGCGACCCCCGCCGGCGACAAGCGAGGGGGGGACGGTGCCGAGGGTGCCGAGAGCAGGGCACAGGCGGCCCGAGGGCGCGCTCGGGGCATTCCGCCGCTCCTCCCGCTGCCGGCGCCGTGCCAGGCCAGCCCTGCCCGCTGCCGGCATCCTGCCCGCGGCCTCTGTTTGCCCAGCGTGTTTGCTCAGGGCTGGCTCTGCCCCTGCCCGCTTTCCCGTGGGATTCACCGGGTGCCAGGGCACACGGACAGATGGCAGATGGGGGCTCGGCTCCCCCGCCATGGGCCGAGACCGAGCCCGGCTGAGACCGCACTCAGCTCATCGCATCTCCCGGGGTCTTGCCCCACGCGCGGCGTTGCCTCACCACGGCCCTTCCTGCCCCCAGTGTTGGGAAAGCGCTGCCTGCTGTCACCGAGGGCAGGAAATTGCAGCAGCCGTGGGGCAGGATCAGCCTGGACCACCCCGGCACCCCCCGGGCACCCCCCGGGCACCCCCAGAGCCCCACCCTGTCACGGCTGGGGGGTCCCACCTCCCCCAGGGGCCCTGTTCCCAGCCCCATAGTGACTCTGACCCTGCCCCACGGGTGGCCCTGTCCCAGCCTGTCCCCAGCCCCTCGGAGAGTCCTGTCCCCGCCCCACAGGCGCCCCTGTCGGGGGACGCGACCCGGCTCTCACCGGGGCTGGGGTGATGCTGCCGCTGCCTCCCCGCCGCAGCCGCTCGTATCCTGTTTACTGCCGGCACACGGGGGGGTCCCCCCACCCCGGAACAACAGAGCCACCACCTAAAAATGTCACCTAGGTCGGAGCCAGGCGCTGCTGTGGTGCTTATTTCCTTGTGGGGACCCCAAAACGGAGCTGTAAGGAAGCACCACAGCCCCGCCGGGGTGCAGAGGGGTGCGGGCACCCGGTCCCCCACCCTGCACGGGGCACCAGTCAAACCAGTTAAACCTCTCCAGTAAGCCCCAGCTGGGGGGTGCACGTCCCCGTTTTTTCATTCCAGGCAGCCCGACAAGATGGAAGGGGGGTCCGGACAGCGTGAAACTCCCCCCAGACCCCCTCCCCAAAATGCACCCGCGCCCGGCCCCTCCTGGGCGACCCCCGCAGCCCCCCAGGCAGATCCCAGTCGCCTCCAGCACAGCCCAGGGCTGCTCGACACCCGGGACGCCCTCGCCTCCTCCCAGCAGCAGGGACCCCATCAGGGGGCTCAGACCCCGGCCAGCCCCAGGCCTCTGTCACAGCGTGGGGACAAAAATCACCCCTCAAACGCGCGACCCGGAGCCCCCAGCCCACCCTTGTCCCTGGGGAGCAGAGCGGGGGGGTGTGCAGCCCCCAGGAGGGGCGAGAGGAGCCAGACCACACCCCCACCCCCCCGGGTGCCGGTGCAGCCCCCCGCAGTGGGTTCAGCCCCACGCCCCCCTTACCTGCCCAGGTGGAGGGGTCTCGGTGGCTCGGCGCCCCCCCGGCACCCCACGGGGACCCTCGTGGGTGCGCGGTGTCCCCGTCCCCACCCCTGGCTGGGTGCTGTGCCCGGGGTGACTCAACCGCAGCCCTGCGAGCGCCTCCGCGCCCGGCGGCACGAAAGCAGGGACTGGAGCCAGCAGCACCCGCCGGACGGGACTGAACTGGGCTGAACTGGGCTGAACTGGGAGGCGTCAGGCGCCCCGGGAAGGGGTGGCGCAGCGGGGATGCGCCCCGGAACAGGGGGACCCCAAGCCTGGTGGAGACTCGAAGCTTGGGAAAGGGATGGGGTGGGAGTCGTGGGTGTCACACGGGGGTGGGGGCAGGATGTGGTTCTGGGGTTCCTGGGAGAGCACCGGGGCTGCACTGGTGGAACTGGGGGAACTGGTCTGTGCTGGGCATGGGGGGAGCAGCGCATCTGCCGCCCTGCAGCACCCGGGAGCCCCCACCCCAAAATCCAGGGTGGAGCAACATCAGGATCCCCATCCCACAGGGTGTCCTCGGCTCCACGGCCCCATCCCATAATCATTGCCAGGCCACGGTTCCTTTCCCATGGGACGGCCCCAGCCCCTCCTCACCCCATGGCTCCCCCAGTCCCCTCCCACGCCCACCCCATGGGGTCGGGCTCCCCCCCAGCTTTAGTGCGAGGTGGCAGCACTTACCGAGCACAGGACTGCAAGAAAAAGGGGTTATTTTTAGCCCGGTTTCTCAGGAAATGAGGCTTCAGCAGTTGCTTCGTGTGTCTGTCCGGGGGCCACCCTCCTCTTTCCCCCCTTGCAGGGCACTCGCTGCTCAGCTCGGGTGGGGGGTCCCGGGGGAATGGGATCCCTGCAAGGGGTGTCCTGGGAATGCAGCCAGGTCTCTGCAGGGGAACAGTGACGTGAGGACAATTGTGTCCCCACGGGGCTTCCCGGGGGCTGGGGCCTCAGCTCTGGGTCACCCCGGCTGGGCACCAAGCCCTTTCTGGGCATCCTGGACCCTTTGTTCCTGCAACATCCAGAGTGGGAAATGTTTATGGGATAGAGAAGGGCATGGGGAGAAGTGTGACACGTCCTGCAGTGTCCCACCCCATCCCTGGTGACCCAGAGGTGCAGCGAGTTTGCTGGGCCTCAGCCGGTGCCTCGGGTGCTGGGGACAGGGGCTGCACCAACCCAGTGACACCCAGGGACAGCCGGGAGCACCCTGGCCACCAGCACACCTGAGTCAGGCGCCGGGCAGCCCTCGGGGATGGTTTTCCTCCCAGGCAGCTCCAGGAGCAGCACAGGAGGAGCAGCACAGGAGCAGCAGCCCCGTGGCCGGTGCCGACAGCGGGCACCCAGCAGGTTCTGCCTCATTTCAGCCCCGCGTGGGCAGCCCCGAGCCAGCGCTGGCGAGGAGCGAGTCCCGGCCTGCTCCCAGCTCTCTTCCCCTCCAGGACTCGTTCCTCGGGTCCGGGAGGTGCAGGCGAGTCTGGTTCCCCTGGGGGGAAGCTGAGGCGGGAGCAGGAGCTGGAGCGTGGGCAGAGACCCACCCGTGGGTTTGGGGGCAGCGGGGAAGCCCTCGCAGCTCTGCGCCCCGGCTTTTGCTCTGCTGCTCCCGGGGCTGGGCTGGCCACGCTGAGAGCTTGGAGAGGAAAATGAGGGGAGCAGGCCTGGCACAGCAGCCTCATGCCCTGGGCAGGGAGCTGGGAGCCCCCCGCGCACCCGAGCGGGACTATCCGGACATACTCAGACCGGCTGCTTCCCGATAATCCCCACATTCCATGCCCTGAACCACGCGGCTCGGCTCCCACGCATCCCACGGCAGATTCCCTGCAGCTCCCGGGAAGCTGGGGCTGGTTAGGAGAATCCTGCCAGGCTTGGGAGGCGAGGAGGGACCCCGGCGGCTTCGGCATCCTCACCTCACCTCGCAGCGAGAGCTGTGTGCGGGATAAAGCCCTCGGGGCCGCTCGCCATCCCGCAGGAGCTGGGGCTGCGTGCCTGGAGGGGCTGAGCAGGAGGATCCAGGTGGTTTTCCATAAAATGGCTGCACCGTGAAATCCCCCGGCCTCGGACACAATCTAATTTTAAGGCTGATGTGCTCCCCCCCAGCTCCAGCCCCTGGATATCAGATGGAACAGAAAATCAGAGGCTGCATCTGCAGTCAGCAGGCACAGCTTTCCCCGCTCCCAGCGCAGGCAGCAGATCCTGCTGGGAGAGGAGAAAATGAGTCTGGCTCTTTGCTTCCGGCAGCCCCAGGGCCAGGACAGGCGTCCCCTCCCCAGGGAAGACAGGGGGCTCCGGGCTGGAAAGGGAAAGGAGCTGGGAGAGCAGCGCATCCTGGAAAATAAAGACACAGGAGGGACAAAAGGGGAGCTTTCACAGCTGAAGGGAACCAACCTGGGGGAAAACCATCTTCCACCCCAGAACACCTGGCTGCCCCTGGCCAGGCCCTGAGACCCGGCACCAAATCCCACAAACCCTTCCTGCACTGCAGGGATGGGGATTCTCCTGCCCCTCAACCTCCCTCCCAGCAGCAGGGCTGTGAGTTTTCCTTGGAGCAGGGAAAGGGGCGAGTTCATAAAGCCAAAGGTGTGGGAGCTGCAGGATCCAGCTCCTCCGGGCAGGAGAAGGGGCCAGGGCTCAGTGGGGCCACGGAGATCCCGATCCCGACCCCACTCTTGGCTGAGGGCTGGAGGAGGGAAGAGATGCAGCACTTGGAGATATCCACAGAAATCAGTTTATTTCCCTGCCGTCGGGATTATGAAACCACAGAAGCAGAGTTTAAATATTTACAAAGAAATCCAGCGCCCCGCAGAGATGAAGGGAACAAAGGATGAGGGATGGGGGCTCGCCCTCGCCATTCCAAACTCCGCTCTGGTAAAAAGCATCGGGAGCAAACGAGAGGGGATTTTACAGTGGGAATTCCAGGGGCCCCCTGACACCCCCTAGTCCCAGCTTTGGCAATTCTTGTAGAGCTCGTGGATAAAACACGGACGGGATGGGCCGAGGGGCTCGGGGTTATTGCTGAGGGTGGGGCCAGCCCCGGGGGGGTCACTCCGAGGAGTCACTGACACCAACACAAGGGAAAGCAGCATTCCCCCCTCCCGCCCGCCCGGCTCGCCCCGGGCACGCTGGGCAGCGGCTCCCGGGCGAACAGAGCTCGGAACACTCCGTCCTTTCATCCAGGCTCCCTTTGATCAGGAGCTCGGCTTTCCCAGCAGCCCCAGGCCCTGCACCCGCCATCCCCTGCTCTCCGCAGGAAGGGAATGACGACACAGAGCCTGGAATTCCTGTACCTGGAATGTTCCAGCTCCAGGCTGATGGGGAAGGACAGAATGAGGTGACAGAGGGACAATAATGAGCAGGAGGCTTAAGGGGTGATTTAAAAGTGACTGAAGGAAAGGGGAAAACACAGAAATGAACCCGAGAGGAGGGTCGCACCCTCCCACACGACTGGAGGAGCCGGGGAAGTGGGAGAGGCACATGGGGAGGGGTCTGAAAACCGGCGGGTTGTCAGTGACTGGGCTCCCCATTCAGAGGAAGGTGCGGACATGGCAGGGACTCCAGAGAAGCTTTCCTGCTGGCCACAAGCACTCCTTGGAATGGACTCCTTGGAATCTGTCAGGTACTGCAGTAATGAGCTGGTTTTTCAGGTGTGAGTGGGAAAGCTCTTCTCCCCCCTCTGCAGTCAGCGGGATCCTACTCGGCTGCTCATGACCCTTCAGCTTGGTTTTAAAATTCCCCCCTGGCTCAGAGCCCTCCAAAATCAGCACCCGCAGGGCAGACCCAGTTGCAGAAGGGGTTCTGGGTCACATCCAAACTCCCTCCCTGCCTGGCACTCGGGAACAACCCACGGCCCATCCTGCCCGAGCCGTGCTCCTCACACCAACCCCTGTGCCCAGGGCTGCTCCCCAAAGCTCCCTAAACCATCCCCCAGCACCACCCCGGGACCAGCCAGGAGAAGCCTCTGCCCCAGTTTGCTGCTGCAAAGCCCAGCCAGACGGGCAACTTCCAGTCCCTCCGCCTCCCTTCTCGGCTCTAAGCTCAGGTGCTGCTCCCACAGAGGTTTCCAACCCCAGGCGCAGCCTCTCTGCCCCGCCGCTGCCTGCGGGAGGCAGAGCACAGGGATCAGAGGGAAACAAGTGGCTTGTGAGGACTGCAGCGCCAGATTCAGCAATTCAGAGCCCAAGGAGCAGCAGGGAAGCAATATTTTCTCTGGCAGATCTAAAAGGGACAAAGCAGCTGCCTCCCAGCGCTGCAGCAGGCTCCTGAGGGGTGCACCCTGCCACGAGCCGTTCCCAAACCAGCCCTTCGACCCTCCTGCCTTTCCAGGCTCACCAGCAGGACCAGGGGAGGTGGCCCTGCCACAGAGCGTCCCTCAGGAGTGTCCCACCCCAACACCCCCCTGCCACTGCTGGGGGGCATCGCCGAGTGCTGGGGCACCCTGTCCCCACCACAGCTCCTCTCTGGAGCGTGTGCTGCTGGAGGGAGGTGCCGCAGGGAGAACAGCAGCTCCTGACTGGAGACCCCAGGAATGCGAGGGAGCGCCTGGGGAGGAGGAGGAGAGCAGGTGATCAGAGAGGCCCTCCCGAGGTGCATCTGCCTGTGCCTCTGCAGGAGGCAGAGTTTGCCTCGAGGCTCCTCTTGGCACTGAAAGCAAAGGTGCCGCCCCTCTCCTCTCCCGATCCCATTCCCACCTCCCCAGCCGCAGAAAGGGAGAGAGCAGCGGTTCCAGACCCTGACACCGGGAGACGCCATCGGCGGAGCAGACACAGGAGGGAAAGAAGCCAACTCCGGGAGACGAAGATGAGCTGCTACGATGGAGTGGGGCTGCCGCCTCCCCTGGAAAAGGGCTCCCAGAGTCCCACACCTCCATCCCGCTGGATCAGTCACAGTTTCTTCCTTGGTGTGCTCAGGGATTGGGGGGTTCAGGGCTGCCATCACCGCAGGTGGAGGGTGAGAACCACGGTCACAATCACCCCCAGGAAGAGGACAAAGGGCAGCCAGGTCTTCACAAACCCCCCTATGCTGCAGGAGGGAAGGGGGAAAGGTTTAAATGTGAGAAATCAGCAGACACAAGGACTGGAGAGTAACTGGACAAATCAGAGGGACACAGGTGCCTTTCTGACTGCTGCCTGCTGCTGGCACTGCCACACAGCCCATCCTGGAGATTCAGCGTTAAAAACTGAGACTCAGTCAGGACCACAATAAATGTATCACGAACAACAGGACTGGAGTCCCCTTAAATTACGTCAAAGATGAGCCCATTTCATACTTGCACATGCAGGCAAAAAACCTTTCCTGAACAGGGAAGACTCCACAGAAGTGGTGCTTTGAGCAGGGCAGGACTCACAGAATCTCCTCCTCAAGCACAAGGAGCTGAAGTGGAGATTCAGAACTTTTTCCCTAAGGAAAGCTTGGGGTTTCCCTCCCCATTCCAGTTGGAAGCTCCACTCCATGGCAGCTGGAAATCGGACTCATTTTTATGTAAACAAGATTCAAGAGAGGGGAGGGAAACCAGTAATCCTTGGAGAGAAGCCATCCTGTGACCTTATGTTCTGACCTAACCCAGCCAGAAGACAACATGGAGTGAGATTTGCTTTAGCCAGCATTTCCCAAATTCCAGGCACTCCAAATTAGCAGCCAGGAACAGTATTTTGGGAGCAGCATCTAGTGCAACCCAGCAAGCACTCGGGGTTCTCTTGCTGAGCACAGGCAGTGACAGCACCACCCACCAGCAGCACACCCACGGCTTGGGGGGAAGCTTCTCCCCTCTCCACGGGACGGGCGGATGCTGCAGAGGGCTCAGAGGATGGAAAGAGCCCCTCGTGCTGCCGAACGCAGGCTGTCCCGCAGCTCACCTGACGTATTTCCCGTAGAGGAGTGTGAAGAAGCACAGTTTCACCATGTTCCAGGAGGTGCTGTTATCGTACCTCATCAAGTTTAAGGCCAGAGCCACGTGGGAATGGCAGTTGTCACAGCAAAGGTTGTGCTGGAACACAAAACGGGATTAGAAATCCTGTCCCTGCAGCTCCCCAGCCCTGGTGGGGAGCCACAGGTCCCACCCCCGCGGCGAGGAGCCAAACGCTGCGGAGGTTTCCCTTCAAGGCACTGCAGAGACAGGGAATCATGGAATGGTTTGGCCTGGATGGGCTTTAAAGCCCCTCGCTCCAACCTGGTCTCGAACACTGGCAGGGATGGGGTATCCAGAAACTCCCTGGGGACCCCCCGAGCCTCTGGGGGATGCTCCCTCCCTCCCTCGCTCCCTCCCAGCGGGGCAGGCCATACCATGCGGTGCTTGTACTCCTCGGAGGCGTCGTGCACGGCCGTGTCCCAGGCGTTGGGACCCGTGGCGTAGACTTTGCTGGGATCCAGCTTCCAGTACCTGCAAGGATGGGAACGGTTTCCTTTGTTGTTCCACTGCTGCACCTTCCCCCTGCCTGCTCCTCCAGCAGGAGGACTGGAACCACAGTCTCCTGAGCTGGAAGGGACCCTCGAGGATCACCGAGTCCAGCTCCTGGCCCTGCACAGGCTTGAAGGACTGGGGCAAATCCAGTGCCTCTGAAACGCATGGAGCCCAGCTCCTGGGGACAGGCAGAGGCAGCAGAAAGGCTGCTCAGCACCCCCAGCCCTCCAGAGAGAAATCACAGCGCTCGGGGCACAGCCCTGAACTGCTCCCACATCCCCAAGGAAGCTCCCGGCCCTTCCCAGCACAAACCTGACCTGAGAGACACAAACCCAGGCCCTTCTCCTCCCCAGCCACTGGCAGGACGTGAGAGACACCAGCTCATCAGCACAGCCTGGCAGGGTTTGCTCAGAGCCCTTGTTAACACCGCCTCAGAACAGCTGAGCCTTTTCCTTTCCTTCTCCCTAACAAAGGCTCCACACAGCTCTGGTTATTAATGCCACCACGTCGCTGTCATGCTGCTAAAAAGATTTAATTTAATGTGGTTTCCTGAAAAGCAGAGGCACAGTGGCCACCAAGGTGAACGAGGGCAGCTGAGCACCAGGAAAAGCAATGTCACAGCACGTGTGTCCCCGGGAACCGCGGGGCAGTGTCAGTTCAACACAAACACGCAGCACTCACTTCACAGGTTTCCCAAATGCCATGTTGTCTTCCTACAAAGAAAAAGAAAGGAAAATTGTCTCAGGAGGATGAAACCCAGTGCAATATTCAGGGCATGGATCGTGCTGGAGGCCTCACAGGTGGACGGCTGAGGGATCCAACTGCCCCAGACACCAATCCCGGTGTGCCTGGGTTGGGATTCCCATTGTTTCCATGCTCCTGATCCAGGCACAGGTGTATTTATACACACAGTAACACCGTCTACTTACAAGTGCCTTGTTCCCCTATTTTTCTTTTCAGGTGTTAATATTTTGTTAAGTCTCAGTTGTAAAAGTCCCAGTCTATTAGGAGCATTAATTATCCCAAATTAAAACTCTCTTTAGTTGCCATTATTTATCACATCCCCCAAATGAGCCCCAGCAGAGCAGCCCACGGAGCAACAGCAACGACCCCAGACCCCCAGGAACACCTGAAGCTGTTACTCTGAGCTGGAGAAGGCAGGGCGGCTCAGGAGCCACCACAGCAGGGGAGGAGAAGGGGAAGCAGGAATTCCACTCACGGCCCTGGGCCCGGGATCTACTCACGGAGACGAAGTAGGGCCCCGCGAAGTCCCGGATGACGCCGGTGGAGGTGCAGATGCCCATGTGGCCGATGATCGGGAACAGCCACCTGCCAGGGTGACAGGGACGCGTCAGGAGGGAGAGCTGGCCCTGGTCACACTGGGGAGTGACCGCACAGCCCACGGCTCAGGGGACCTGGGAGACGCGGGAGGGGGAGCACGGGAGCCAAAGCCAGGCAGAGGCTGGAAAGACACAGAAAACCCCAAGGGAACACCCCCAGCTCGGCCGGCAGGAGGGCTGGGAGAGAACACCACATCCCAACGTGTCCTGCACGCGTCCCGGGCAGCGAAGAGCGAGCCCGGTCTCCCAGACAATCCCAGACAAACCCCTTTGTGCAGCCAAGCGCAAAGATCAGATCCTGGAGGAACCGCCTTGGGATAAAACCGGACTTTCCACTCCAGCAACCAAAAAGCAGGTCACCCTGCCCACCTGCCATCACGCCGCAGCTCTCCACAGCAACCCAGATTCAGGCTCTGCAGACAGGAAACTGCTCCTGGCTCCACGAAGAGCATTCCCTCCCCTGAATGATCCCAGTGTTTCACAGACCTTCTCCCTGACGGATATTCACAGCCCCAGGGAGCAGCAGACCTAAATCCCAACCCCTTCCATCACCAGACCCACATGCCAGCCTCCTTCCATCTCTATCACACAGAAATAAATACTCCAGGTCATGCTCCAGCATCCCCAGGTTTGCTGATCTCCCTCTGATTCCTCTCTCCTCTCTCCCTGAGGGACTGGGTGGCTCTGGCAGCTCCCTTCAGCATTTCCAGCTGGGGTTAGGAAAGTTAAAAAGCTCTGGAAAATCCTCCAGGAAAAGGCTGAGGTGAAAATTTTAAGCAATCAAAGAAGAAAAGAGATAAAAGAGATAAAAAAGATAAAAGAGATAAAAGAGACAGCAAGAGGGGAAGCGCAGCCTCTCCCGGGCGAGGAGAGCTCCGGGCTGTTCCCGATCCCGGCACACCCCACACCACATCTTGTACCTGCCTGTGAGCCCCGGCTCGGCAAACATCACCTGACGGAACCCGAGGGGAAGAGGAAGGTGGAAAAACAAGCCCTGCTGCGCCCAGACAACCCCCACAGCCGCAGCCTTCCCCGTTCCCACGAGCAGAGCAAAACTCCCGAGCTCTCCCCGGAGCCTGCCCGCACTTGGCTGGCGAGCCTGGGAAGGCAAATCCAGTCCCAGCTCATGAAAAGCAGCGCACCGAGCCTCCCCTCGGGGCGCGGGGTGGTCTCAGATCCCAGCGGCCAAACCTCTGCTCCAAAAAACCCTTCCCACGTTCCCCGACCCCTCCGCTCCCGCGCCTGCAGGGACAAGCCCGCTCGGCTCAGAGCCCTCCCCACGCTCGCCCCGGCTGTGACCGAGCTCAGAGCCCTCCCCACGCTCGCCCCGGCTGTGAACGAGCCCGTCCCAGGACCGGGCCCGCGGCAGCCGAGCGCCCCGGGAGGGACCGAGCGCCCCGGGAGGGACCGAGGGGCCGGGAAGGGGAGAGGGGCTGAGAATGGCGAGGGGACCCCCAGAAGAGGCGGGCGGACTCAGGAGGGGCTCAGGGGGGACAAGGGGAACCCGGGACGGGCGGGGTGCGGAGTCCAAGCGAAGCGAGGAGCGGCCGGGACGGGATCCCGGGAGGGGCGAGGGGAGAGCCCGGGAAGAACAAGGGGCGAAGCCGGGAGCGGGTCCCGACAGCGGCGAGGGGGGATCCCCGAGGGGCGAGCTGGGACCGAGAGGGGCGAGGGGACCCCCGGAGCAGCGCGGGGGCTCCCGGGACAGGTGCGGGGCGGCCCCGGGGGAGCGAGGGGGTCCCGTCCCGGGCCCGGCCCCGCCCGCCCCCGGCGCCTCGCTCACGTCAGGACGGGGATCGGGGTCCACACCACGCAGTGCGGGAAG
>VYZT01009668.1:172641-200325 GCA_013400735.1 Pomatostomus ruficeps | reverse complement strand
GGACCGGGAACGGGATCGGGAACGGGAACGGGATCGGGAACGGGAATGGGAACGGAACAGGAGCAGGAACGGAATGGAATCGGGAACAGGATCAGAAACGAGAACGGGAACGGGATCGGGAATGGGAACGGGATCGGGATAGAGATGGGAACGGGAGCGGGAACAGGAACAGGAACGGGAATGGGAACGGGAACGGAACGGGAGCAGGAACGGAATGGAATCGGGAACGGGATCGGGAACGGGATAGAGATGGGAACGGGAGCGGGAACAGGATCGGGAACGGGAACTGGATAGAGCCAGGAACGGGAACAGAACGGGAACGGGAGCGGGAACGGGATAGAGCCAGGAACGGAATGGGATAGGGATGGGAACGGGCCCCGAACCCGGGACAGCTGCCCCGGCCGGTCCTTTCACCCGAGACCCCCGTGTGCGGAGCCGCCCCGTCGCTGTCCCCGTCCCCGTCGCTGTCCCCGTCCCCGTCGCTGTCCCCGTCCCCGTCGCTGTCCCCGTCCCAAGGCAGGAGCTGGAGGAGCTCCCGTAAACCCCCCGGGGAAGCGCAGGAGCAGAAATCGCCATCCCCGGAGCCTCCCGGGACAGGAGGAGCTGCCAGGGCAGCAGCAGCGTGTACAGAGGGAGAACAGAGCGTTAGGAAAATATCCATCGCTTTATTAGGAAGCTGAATTCAAACTACACGAGGAGGCTGGAGAAATGTGTTTATTCCAGATTCCCACCCACCACAACACACTCAGAACACGGGGTGAGACCCCCGGGGAGCACGGGGAGCTCAGGGCTGCCCCAGCCCAGCCCCGGGTGGGGATGTTCTGCCCCAGGGGTGCAGGAGCGCTGCCGCTCTCCGCCTCCCAGCCTCCACATCCTTCCACGTTTTCCTTGGAAGCCGCTCATTTCCTCCTCAGAGGCCATGGCCGCGTTTCCCGTCAAGGCACGGAGTGGCCGAGGCTCCCCAGGACAGCCTGTGGTGTCTCACTGCTGTGCCAGGGGTTGGGAATAAAAATAAACAGTCCTGGCCCCTTCCTGCGCGGGACACAGGGGCAGTGCAGAGCCAAGGTGGCCTTGGAGTTTGGGATCAACAAATCCCGTTCCCAGCGCTCATCACAGACACAGCTCCCACTTCATACCGACGTTCCTCTCCCCCAAAGGCTTCTCCCTGCTTTGTGTCCTGCTTTCCTTCCCTGCCTTTTCCCGCTAGTTGGGCTGAGTCCAGCCTTCCACCGCTGTGGACAGCACAGCACTTACACACCGAGCTTCGGGCTCCCAAGGCTTCCCGGGGAAAGCCCCAGGGATGGGTGACCCCTGCCCACCTCGGAGGGGCCACCATTCAGGGTCCTCCCCTTTGGAGGGGCCGCTGTGGCAGCAGAAAATGTCACTAAAGTCTCGTCTCAGGGTGGCCTCTCCCCCTCGAGCCACAGCAGCTCCCCATGCACTCAGCTGCCAGCTCAGTAACACCCAACACATCTTTTCACCTCAAACCCTCAGGACTTTATCCAACATCCCACCCGATTTCCTAGCCCAGACTGTGGTTTAGGAAAGCCCTTCCAAGAGGGAAATATCCCCAAGGCTGCAGCGTCGGCAGGGTCCCTGCAGGACCTGTCCCTGTGCCAGGAGCTCAGCAACAGCCTCCGGTCACACTCCTCGGGGTCTGATGGAAAAGGAATCCACAAAATGGTCTCCAAAAGAGAGAAAGCTGAGGAAATCAAACACTCTTGAGAGCGAAACCATGGCTGGTGCTTTGGTTTCTGATTTCCTCTTTTAGGACAAAGAGCGATGGGCACAAACTGAAAGAGAGGAAATTTGGATTGGATAGAGGAAGAAATCCTTCCCTGTGAGGGTGAGGAGGGTGCCCAGAGAAGCTGTGGCTGCCCCTGGATCCCTGCAAGTGCCCAAGGCCAAGTTGGACAGGGCTCCAAGCAACCAAGGGAAGGTGTCCCAGCCCATGGCAGGGGTTGGAATGAGATGCTCTTTGAGGTCCCTTCCAACCCTTAACATTCTGTGATTCCATTCTGGCACCTGGGATGGAAGATGCACACAAAGGTTGTGTTTCAGTGAACACTTTTTGTTCGACAAAGAGAAAAAAATCCTGGCATTGATTTGCTCCAGGCCAACACAAATATCAGAGATTGTGAAAAAGCCATGAATGACGGCCAATGTTCACATCGGCTAATGTGGTCCTGGCACGTTTGTCGGATTAGGCAATGGATTTGCTCTTCCTGCTCATGGCTGGGAGGCTGCTAAGCAGGATATCACCGGGGACCAGCTCCTTGGCAAAGCCACGCAGCAGGGACAACGCTGACAGCCTCAGCAGGACGTGTCCCCGCAGTGCCACCTCCCGCCTGGGCGAGGGGCAGTTCAGACACTTCACTCCCTCATAAACCAAGTGCAGGAAGGCAAACCCAGCTGCTGGAGCTCGGGAAGAACACAGCTTTCCCCAGGCTGGATTAAAAAAAAATAATTAAAACCAAAATCAATAGAGCACTGGTTTGCTGTGCAGCTCTTTGTGTCTGTCAGGGAAGCACAAGGGCTCTCCAGCCCCGGCAGAGCACGGCTGAGCTGGAGCTGACAGCAGGGTCTTCCTTGTGACAACCGGGAAGCTGCTGCTGTTGTGCTGCTATTGATCTAAGCAGAATACAAAACACCTGAAGTCAGCAGGGAGGAATAGCTGCAGTTGGAAAAGGAACTGTGGGGGGGAGGACGAGGAGGGGAGGGCAGGTAAGAAGTTCTCCATGCATAAAATTAAAGGCTGGGGTTTTATTGCAGCTCTCTTGCCTGACTACAGCTCTGGATCGATGTGCAGAGCAGGAACGGTGCCATCATTGTTTGTGCAAGCTCTCGTTCGAGGAGAAACAAAAGGGTTTGCCAGGGACTCGCCACCGACGGCTCCTCCGCCTCCCCCCAGCCAGAACATCCTCAGGACACGGGGACACGGCCCTGCTCCAGCAGGTGCCAGCGCGCTCCTCGGACCCTGGTGACCCAGAGCCCTCGTGGGCAGCGAGGGTTCGTCCCAGCGCAGCCTGGAGCCCAGCCCGGCCGGGTTCGGGTACCTCCCGTTCCCAGGCTGGCTCAGGGCAGAGCTGGAAGCAGCAGGCGCCCAGCCAGCTCCTGTTCAGCAGCGCTTCCTTGGGAACCTTCCCTGTTGTGACAGCTCGAACATTAGAGGGACTGCCAGAACCAAAGCACTCCAGGAGGAGATCCCCTCCCCCTCCTGACATTGACAGCCGAGGCGGCAGCAGGAGCTGACTGGAAATGTCACCGAGGCTCGGGCTGATGGAGGACACCAGCCCCGTGTCCTTCCCCGGCCCCGCAGGGGAGCCTGGGCTGGGCTCCGCTGGGTTTTCGTTGTTCCCCTGCTCTGGTCTGTGCAGCCTGAGAGCCTCTCCTGGCTCAGCGTGCGCCAAAACCGTCCCTCGGGGCTCTGCTGGTGCCACTCACAGCCCAGGGACACGCCAGGCTCAGCCACCCTCCCCAAAAGAGGCCCTGAGCCACCCCAGTCCCCAGCTCCAACCTTCGGGGCTTTCCTCTTTCCCGGTCACCGGGAAGCTGCATTTCCTCCTCTCCAGCTGACACAGCCAATCCACAGGGCACCCTCCATGGTTACAGGAAAAGCCACCAGTTTCCCAGGGACAAGGGGCACAAGGGGACGCTCCCAGAGCCCAGTGCTGCTCTGGTGACTCCTCAGCCGTGAAATCCAGGACACGACCCAGCTCCTCTCCAGGCCAGCCCTAGAGGGGGTCCCCATCCGTCTCCTCTCCTGCGGCAGCAAGGCCTGACCCAGCTCCAGGGACTGAGCTGCTCCCACACCCAGAGCAGGCAGATTCCCGACATCCTGCTCCCGTTTTGCTCAGACACAGGACCCATCTTGAGACCTTCGCAGTTTTGTTGCTGGCACTGCCAACAGTTCCATCAGCGAAAAGCAAATTTGTCAGTCAGGCTGCAACTGTTCCTCCCCCAACATCCCAGAGCATATCCCTCCTCTGCCTCCTCAACCCAATCCTCTCATCCAAATGACAAATAAAACTCATTTTCTGGGTCCTTCTACCCATTTCCACCCACAATTCAAACACTCGGCTTCCAACCACTCACTCCAAGAGCTGACCCAATTAGCTGATTGCCAATTCCAGCTATGGATGCTCATTGCTTTGTTACGGCAGAGCTGCCTTTTAAAGCAATAATTTTTATCAGACAGGATTTGAAATGAAGAGGCCTCAAAAGACCTTCGGCTGAAAGGTGTCCAACAGGAATTTTTAAGAGAAGAGTTCAAATGGATTCTGAAAATAACAGCCTGGTTTTCCAGCCCTCCCTTAAGGCCTGCAGCTTGGAGAGCATGGAAATACTTGGGAGGTTTTGCAGCAGGAACCCCGGGGAAGGAGTTTCTGAGATCCTTTAGCAAAGGAGCATCTCTGGGTGCAAAGGCTGGCGTTGGACACACCATGTAAGGCAGGGAATGCGCTGCTGCTGCCACAGGAACGTCTCGGGAGGTCCCTCAGCAACGGGGTGACCCAGGCAGGGGACCCTGGGTCTGCTCGAGCCCCCGGGCTCCGCTGCTCCACCCAAGGGACTCTCAGAGCAGCCACAAGGCAGGATGGGCTCAGGCAGCTCGGTGCCTCCGCTCGCCCAGCTCTGGCTCTGCGGCTCAGCAGGGCCCTCGCCAGGGTGTTGGAGTGTGAGTGCCTCTGCCAAAGCCCCCTCAGGCCCAGGGGCTGCTGCCGCCGCTCTGCAGGATGTGCTCCCTCCCCTCCTCCCCGGCAGCTGCTCCCATCCCCACCCCGACGCTGGCGGCTCCAAACCCTCGCTCCGCTGACACCTCCGAGCTCCCAAACCTGGATAAATCAACCCAGCACCGACTCCGTGGCCACCACAGCTCATGGGCCACACTTGGGGCTCCCCAGCCCCCTTCCCACTCGAGTTTTTGGAGCCTCTGTTCTCTGAGACAGCACCTGGCCCAACCAGGCCACCCTCCACCCACCCTCACCGAGGAGGAAAGTAGAACAAAGTCACAACAATCCCCCCAAATAAAAGGACACCAAGAAAGAACTAGAACAAAGAATTGTTTAATCGCTTAACCCTTTCTCTTCCAGGGACCAGAGAAACAAGTTTTCTGCTCCTTCTAATGAGGGCAGTAAGGCTCGTGTGTTACCTCTACAACTGCAGGGGCAAAGTTTACGAGATGATCATCTTTAGTACTCGAAAAAGCGAGAAGCAATGGTCACTGCAACACTAAGAGAATCCTAGAGTCTCCTAACGGAGAGCCCATTGCTAGAATACAAAAATAAAGGAGGCATCCCTGCATATCCCAGGCTAGAAAGAGTTAACCAGAAAGAGCAGGAAGAAGCTTTCCCAAAGAGGGGGTTGAAGTAAACAGCAGAGGTCAATAAAGCAACATCTTCTCCTGACTTCCCCAGCATGTTTTTTTCCTTCACCAATAAATACAAATTCCTCACTAACAAGCGACAAGCAGGTAATCTGCCCACAGCAAGGGGAAAAGGGGCTAGAGGCAGAAAGATTTTTCTCTCCCCTTCTCTCCTATTATTATTAATCTTCTCTTTTTAACCAAAGCAGCCATTAAAAACAGCAACCCACTGCAGAGGCAGGGAATCTGGTTGCTTTCACACTGCAACTGGCAGGTAAAAGAGCTGCACTGTCTCACAAGGGTAAAAAAAACCAAAAAATAGCTGCCACAGCAAAAGGTGAATGGGGAGGGAGAGGTCTGTTCTCTTCAGAGCTTTCCATCTCAGTCTCTCAGTTTAAAAATCAAAGTCTGCAGACGTTGTCTACTGAAAGCTGAAAAAAAAGTTTGAGTGGGAGGAGAAGAGGGGAAAAAAAAAAAAAAAAGAAGAGGATGCATCTAGTAGGAAGCCCTAAGCAAAAAAAAAGGGTAGACCATGTCAGAAAGCCACTCAGGTGAGGAGAATTTTCTGCTGCCTCTGGCTTTGGAAGAGCAGCAAGTGCCGGGGTGCACCTGGCCACACCCTCAGCCAGGGGAGCTCAACAGTCACAGGTGCTGCGTGAAAACAAACAAACCTGCCCCAGGAGCTGAGGGACACCTGGCCCAGGTGAGCTCTGCCCCAGCAGGAGGGGAGGCTGATCCTGCCCCCGCAGCCGGGCAGAGCACGCGGGGAGCTGGGCCCTTTGGGGGCTCCCACAGCACCGGGCGAGCTGGGGCTTTCCCCGGGGCAGAGCAGGCGAGTCTCTGTCCAGGGGCACCCGCAGGTCCCAGCTCTCTCCCTCTGCAGGGACAGTGTCCTTGGAGAGACGCTGCCAGCTGCCCTCTCTCCCCGCTCCTCTCCAGGACTGTTCTGGAAGGCAGCGGCAGCCCTGGCTCAGGCAGCCCCGCGCAGCCGCGCCTGGCAGCCAGAGGCAGCCCGAGGAGGAAAGGGAGGCCTCTCATCTTTCCACGGCAGCAACAGGAAGACCAGGGATTGCACCACATGGAAGAACAGCACACACACATGCGCACACACTCCCAGACACACACCTCACACCCCTGGGACCAAGGCTAACATGTTCAGACCTTCGGCAGGAAGAGACACGAGACAGCGCAGAACGGTTCAGATCTCCAGGGGCTCTTTGGTCTTAGTTGATAGTCCTAGAAAAAACAACCTCCAGAGGTGGTTGTAGCACAGCTGTGTAGGATCTGTGGGGTATTTAGTGTTTGGCAACCGCAAGAGGGGAAAACAGGGCTGTGTGTTACAGGAGGGGGAAGGAATGCAAGTACAGTGCTGTGTTTCCAGGTGAGTTCCCGGCTCCGCAGCCCGCCAGGGCGTGGAGAGCGGGAAGAGGAAGGAGGGTTCCTGAGAGGACCACGAATCCATCCGATGTTACACCAACAAGGAGGCAGGGGAGGCCAACCTTGGCCAAGACAGAGCAGCTGCTGCACAAAAACGCTGCTTCTGACAGCTCCAGACCGTGGCTGTACCATTCACACGGTGACAACGCTCTCAGCTCCTGCACACGCGACGTGGAGAAGGCGAACACAGCTACACACCTTGGGCAAGGGAGAGGCGCTGTCACCTGCCCCCTTCCTCAGCAGCTTGAGCTACACAAGTCCTAGGCCTCTGCTCCCACCTGTGCCCATGGCTGTCACCTCCCTCCACGGGCTCAGGGACCGCAGGAGGGAGGATCAGAACCGGGCAAGCTCATCCTGCCCCGCGGAGCTGCACACACCCAGCGCCCTCAATGAGCCCTCAGCTACGACAGGGGGACTGGACGGGCAACCTCCAGTCCTTAATGCAGCACAGCTGCTCTGCTGACGTGTCTGAGATGGAAGCCAGAAGGAAGATGTTACGGGACAAAACAGGTGTTTCATGGCCAACAACCGTAAACCGGGGGCCTCTAGACAGGCTGGTAGCACAGTCAGGCTTTCAAAGTCACTGCAGTAAATCCATTCCATAACCCCTGCCCTAGGTTTGTATTTTATTCAGGAATTTAACATCCCCCCTGCAATGCAGGCAACAGCCCCTGTACCAGATCATACAGCAGCTCTGGAAAAATAATCACCAGTTACACTGCTCACAGACAACTCAAAGACCCCTGTTGGGACTAAATTCCACTAACGGCAAACCCCGGACTGCACTGCCATGGAGGAGGGGGAAGAGGAGGAGGTGATGGTTTAGAGACGGCCGCTCCTGCCCCTGCCAGCTTGTCCTACCCTGTGCATAGTGCGAAACAGTGCAGTCATTCACCAGAGAAAGTTCAGGACCAAGGAAACTCTGTTCCCTTTCAGCCAAACAATTAGAGGAAGGAGAGGCAGTTCTGTTTTAGCTGGGCCGGCACTGGACTTGCCCCTCCGAGCTGTCTTCATCATCTGAGCCTCCAGCCCCACCACTGGTCAGTCCTGTGATCCGGTACCCCATGTTCAGCAACATCACCTCCAGCGGGTCCGCGTTCATCCGCCTCTGGTTGGCCTGGGAAGCACCTTCCATGTCCACGACCACGCGGCCGTTGAGGGTCTCACTCTGCAAGACACCAAGGGAGCGCTCAGGACCAAGGAGGGGCTGCTGCTGCTGCAACGGGAGATCCCAGCAGGAAAAGACAGCAGGAAGGACCATCCCAGACAAGGGAGGCTCCGGCTGCAGCTCTTACCTCCGGCCTGGGGTTCCAGAGCCGCACGACCGGGTCGATGCCGCTGGTGGCCAGGAAGCAGTAGCTGGGATGAGGCTGGAGACAGTTCACAATGGACTCGTCCCCCTGCAGCACCCGCACCAGGTTGGTGGTTTCCTTCTCCCAGATGAAGAAGGAGCCGTCGTCTGAGCCGCTGACGATGTACTGGGCGTTGCTAGGGCAGAGGAGCAGAGCCTGGGGGTCACACTCAAGAGCCAGGCTCCAGCAGGTTGAGAATCTCACACAGCTTCTATCACCAGCAGGCTGACACCCCTCACAGATCTGGGTAAAGCTCCCCACGCTGGTTCCCTGCCTCCCCAGGAGCCCTGCTTTCAGTCCCAAACAGATTTCTGAAATGCCAGCCCACCAGGCCCTCTGTGGATCTGCTCCTGATCAGCTGCTCGTGCAGCCACAAGGGAGGAGGGTTCCTGTCAGCTTTTCCCAACCCTCCACTCCAGCATCTGTGCCATTTAGGAACAGTAACATGGGGCTGCACGTGAGGCTTTATCCCAGGGAACAGCGCATCCTGCTGCTGCTCACTCCTGCCCTGCACCCCTGCTCCCGCCTGCCAGCATACCTGCCAAAGAAATTGGCCTCTTTGATGTCCGTGGTGGTGTTACAGTGGCCGCAGTATCGGAACTTGTAGTCGTAGCTGCGCTCCCTCAGCACCATCTCGTCCTCGGAGATGGAGTCCTTGCGGCCCGTGGCTCGCAGCCGGATGGGGCCACCCCCTTTCTTGTCTTCAGCTGGAAGGACAACACATTTCCCTCAGCACCGCAGGGGGAGTTCTGAGCCAACAGCACCCCAGGAAACCCCAGCAGCCTTAGAGAAGAGTTAAGGACAATTCCAGCAGGGAGCAGGGCTCAGAGCACGAGCTTCCTTCCTTCCAGATTATCTCCTGGTTACATCAGACTCCTTTTATCACACTCTCACTCAAGAGCAAACCAGGACCAGGCACAAGGAAAGAACAGGCTCGGGCCAGGTTTTGTGCACAGCAACAATCAATCTCTCTCAGAAGTTGGAGCTTTACTTCCGAGGGGCAGTTTAAGGAGGAGAGTCATGTGTGCTCATTAGATTTCAGGGTAACCTTGGCGAAGCCCGGAGCAGCAGCACTCACCGTTATCACTCTTGGAGAACAGGGCGGCGTTGATGTCCCTGTCGAGTGCATCGCAGGCACTGCTGTGTGCTTGTTCTGGAAACTTCCCTTTAAAGTCATCCAGACACTCCAGTGCTTCTGCCACGTACTTGAGCTCAAAGAGACAGCGGGCGAGGCGGAAATGGGCCTTCAGGTGGCATGGATTTAGGGATATGGCCTTCAAGCAGTCCCTCAGAGCATCGTAATGGTCCCCATCCCTGAGGAAAAGGGAGCGGTGCGTTAGCCAGCCCAAGCAGCAACAGCAAACATTTTCCACTGCTGTTTCCCAGCCCTCATTTCACTCCACAGCTTGTTGTTTCCAGCTCTCTACACAATCCCACACCCCGGGAGCTCACTAACAGCATTTGCTGTGGCTCGGGGGCACCACCTGACCCAGCCCAGCCTCCCCAAGGCCCCTGCAGACGCCCACAGGCAGCTCTGGGATGTGACCACACCAGGCTGCCCCGCCAGCCCTGACCTGCCATTTTAAATCCGAGAGAGCAGAGCTCCCTGCTGCAGCACATTTCGGGAAGTCCTTTGAAGATGGAGGATGCAGCAGCCCTCTGGCCAGGCAGCACAGCCCTCCCGTGCCAGGCGGGCTCCCTGTCACAGCTCAATCGTGCCCCTGTGTGGACACACGGCACAGCTCCGGCCCGCGGAGCCCCCGGCCACGAGCTGCGGGACCTCCCCCCACAAACGGACAAATGTCTCCAGCAGGAACCTTTCCTCAGCTTTACAGGGAAAAACCCGGGAGTTTTAGAGGTGTTACAGCAGCCTGGGCTGTACGGGGTGTTTGCACCCTGTTCACAGCCTGGTTCCCGGAGCTCCGGGCTGTGGGAATGAGGGTGTCCCTGGCTGTGCTCTGAAGCAGGAGGGACTTGTTGAGCCTTGAGAGGTGCTCAGCTCAGGCCGGCAGGGCAGACACTGCTGGGGTACCAGCGCTGAGCCCCAACTGCTCAGAGACACCACACGCTGCTAAACAGAGCGCCAAGGCTCCATTTGATGGTCAATAATAACAACTACAACAATAATAATAATTAAAATAATGTTTCATACCTGTAACCTACATGCCCCACTGCGACTGCCCCATCCCTGGCAGTGTCCAAGGCCGGGCTGGACAGGGCTTGGAGCAGCCTGGGACAGTGGGAGGGGTCCCTGCCACCGCAGGGGTGGCACTGGAGGGGCTTTAAGGCCCCTTCCAACTCAAACCATTCCAGGATTCTGCGCACTGCACCTCCCCAGGTTCCAAACACTCCCAAGGAGATTATGAATTCACGGAGCAACGATTTTATATCACATGAAATCTTTGCCAGGGAACCACAGGAGGGCTCAGGTTGGAAGGGACCACTGGAGGTCACGCAGGACGCCCTCCCTGTCAAACAGGGCTCCCCACAGCACACGGATTCCTCAGGATTGTGTCCAGAGAGATTCTGAGCAGCTCCCTCCTGTCCAGGGGGCTACCGGCCACTCCCCAGCCCAGCAGAGGGTGGAATGCCCTGTCCACAAGCTCTGCAGCAGGAACGTGGCTCTCCAGGGCTGCCTTTGCAGCACTGCCAGGGTTAATTCAGGAACAGGAGACTTGTAGGCACAGAAAGAGGGAATGCAAGTTACCTGTTAGGATGCCAGACAGGTGTCTCACTTTTGCACACCTGACCGGGCTTTTAAACTACTTTGCCACCCTCAAGCATCCTTCATGCTCAACCAGCAGAGCTGGCAGCCCAGCAGACCGGTGTGAAAATGGAAATGGCGGGACGCAGAGCAGGCTCTGACTTCTCCCTTTGTTACAGGACAGACTCAGCATGTGCAAAACTAGAAATCAGCTCGGTGCTGCCAGTGTGGACTGCTGAAAGCAATCCAGAGGGGGATGCAGTTGGCTTTTAGGAGCAAAATTTCAAAGGACAGCCTTGGAAGTGCTGGAAAATATGAGCAGCATCTTAAGGGTGATGAGCAAGGGGAGGTTAGGAAATTACAGACCTTCCTTTTTTCTCGCTCTCTCTGTTATTCAGAGAATGAGGCCAAAGCAGAACCTGCAGTGTTCTGAGGGTGGCCTGTACCTGTTCCTGCTCCAGACATCAAGAGACATGTGGTGGTTCAGCCCAGGTCACTGTCTGCCTCTCCTCCTGCTTGGTGACATCCCAGCCACCTTCTCCACACTCCACAGACTGTTCCTAGCAGAAAAGTGCCCCTTTTCTGCACCTGGAAGGTATCAGCCCAGTGCTATTTAAATCCTACCCCCTGCATGCCACAGAAACCCACTGTGTGTACGTTTTCCACATCTTCCTGCTACCCAAAACTGTGGTGAAGCGGTAGCTGACACACTGCAAGGTTCAGATGTGCCAACACCCTTCGGGAGAACGATTCCTATAAGAAAAATGTCATTCATGAGATCAGCACTCAGCTTCTGTGTTCCATCCCTTAATCCCAACCTATTGTTCTTCTCCCTCTGAACACTGAGGTCTTTTTGAGGCAGCTCCCAGATCTCTGCTATTGCAAAACAGCCAGTAGGCCAGTTACCAACAGTCACAACAACTGCTGGCTGCTCTTTATCTTGGCAAGAGGAGAGGAGAATTCATACTGGGGATTTCAGCAGGGAGAGAAGGATATCCTCACAAAGCAAATGGAGATGAAGGACCACAGCTATTTTAAATATGTTAATGGCAAGTCATGCTACTCAGCCTCCTCTGCTCAAGGGGACAGGCACTAAAATAACTCAGCTGTATCTTGCAGATGCAGCTCTGGCCACTGGTCAGAGCAGACATTACCTACTGCAGAGGCTGACAGGGTGTTTTGCAACCACCAGGGCAGAATCCCCTCCAGACTGCGAGGATCTGCCACCTCCCCAGATCCCTCCCAGAGATTTGTTTCCAGTCAAGGGGCGTGGGGGTTCACTGGGGTAACACAGGAACTGCCAGGCCTGGGTGTCTGCAGCGTGAGGTACTTGGACGAAGCCGCAACCAAAGCCACCCCAGCAGCCCTGGAACAACCTTCTGTCATGAGATGTTACAGAGCACAGTCACCATTACGTCATGTGTTGACAGCAGTTTTAAGAGCCCTTCTTTAATGCAGATCAGAACCACCCAGAGAAACACAAACAGCCTTGGAGACACCCAGAAAGCTGTGAATCAGATGTGGATTTTGGGTTTCTTTTTAAGCAGGAAAGGATCAGGACTTCACTCAGCACATCAGTGGGTGAAACAATGGGCTGCTACCAGCTGTGCCCCTCCAGGATTCCCCCAGCACAGGCTGCTGCGCCAGAGGTGCCCAACTACAGCTCAATCTGACAGCCCTGCCCTGCACACAGAGGGGAACCAGGTCCTTCAACCAGGTGGCCCCGGGAGTCACCCACAGTGACACGGCCCCCTTACCACTTGCGCTTCATGTAGGCAGCAGCTCTGTTCCCGTAGAGCATGGCGTTGTTGGGGGCCTTCTGCACAGCTTTGCTGTACAGCTGGATGGCCTGGGTCCACAGCTGGCAGGCGAAGGCCTCGTTGGCTTGTTGCTTGATCCTCTCCAGGTACGGGGGCAACTCCACCTGGGGGCTGCAGGGGAAGAAGGGAGCAGCACAGGTAAGTGGCACATCCTTAACTCCGGGGCAGAGGCTGCAGTGTTTCGTTCCAGCTCAGCCAATGCTTGCTGGACTTGCTAACAAAAGATTCAGGAAAAGGCAAAAGGGACTCTGGACCTGAAGACCCGGAGTTTAAGAGGGAAGTTTGGTTTTGACCATAGAATCCCAGAATGGTTTGGGTTGGAAGAGACTTTAAAGCCCATCTCATCCCACCCCCTGCCATGGGCAGGGACACCTTCCACTGTCCCAGGGTGATCCCAGCCCCGTCCAGCCTGGCCTTGGACACTGCCAGGGCAGACACAGCTTCTCTGGGCACCCTGTGCCCACCACCCTCTGGCAGTCTCCCAGACCATCATTTGACCGTTTCCATTTTTCCTTCATCCACAGAGACACACTCCAAATCGAGCAGTGGGTATTTTAAGCACCAGACTTCACCAATATGTCTTTGTTTCGACTGCATGAACAACATTTCCAATCCCCTTTTAGCAACGCACAACAATGCAAATGCAGAAGCATCTGAGCTCACCAGGCCCATGCTCCGCAACCCAAAATTCCAGCCCCGTTCCCGCTGCCGCGGTGGAGGGGCCATCTAGAGGAGAGGAGCTGAAACATTCCACAAAGTGACTTTAGAGGAACCAGACTACCCATATATGGTATTAAATAAGTGTCTTGACTTAGAACCAAGTCTCATCAGCTGGAAGGAAAGCAGCCACCAAGATGTGCTGCTGCTGCTTCGCCCCAATTGCATTTTGCTCGTAAAGAAGGGAATCAGCAGGAGCAACGGAGGAGGCTCCATCCAGTCCCAGCTCCTGTGCTAGGAATGGCAGCAGTGATTCCAGCGCTGTTGTCACAGAACAATTTTGGCTGCTTCGGTTCAGTTTGCAGCAGGGATGTGCCCAAAAAATGGCAAAGGGAAGCAAGGTTCCTTCACCCGGCAGCCTCTGCCACTATCAACACACAGTTCCTGCACCCCAGGAAGCAACAACCACTCAGGACACTTTGCTTTCAGGCCTGAAAAATCATTTCTTAGTTTTGTCCACCTTAATTCATCGTAAGAGAGGAAATCTCCTCATGGACAATTTCTCCCAGGATGCTCTCGCCTGGTGTGACTCCTCCTCACAGCCCTCACCCTGGCGAGAGGCAAAGGACAAGGACAAAGCCAGAGAACCCCCTGGAGGGGCAGCTGTGCCCTCACCTCACGTGTGCCCTTCCCTCGGACAGGCGGAAGCCGTTGCTGTGGAGATGGATCCCGTTGGACACTCCGTTGGTGGAGGTTTTTCCATTCTGCACTTCTGGAGGTTAGAAGAAGACACAGACAGCCATGCTAAGTATCCATGGAGATCATACCAACTCAGGGTTTATTTTACAGCAGGGCCAAGCCAGCAGGACAGCCCCGTTCAGAGCAGAAACAAAACTTCCATGATTCCACCCGCTCCAGCCACCTGGATTTGATTTGTCCTCTTACATTCACTACTTCTTGTATTTACAGATCTCTGCAGTGTCCTTTGCAGTACAATCCTGGATCAGAAAACCACACACAGAACTAAGTGCTCACACACGGCGAGGGCAGCATGGCAGGAATTACCTGCGACACATTCCAGGCCATAGCTGGGGTATCACGGAATCCTGGAATGGGCTGGGAGGATCCCAGGACCTCAGCCACTGCCAAAGCCCTTGAGCAGAGCTTTAGGCACTCTCACCTCACACACACACTCCTTTCCCAGGTCACTGCTGCCCCCCAGACACGTTCTGTCCCTCTGCAGAAGGATTTTGGAACTCAGGGAATGAGCTGCACTGCAGAAACAGCCCAGCAACACCCACACCCTGCTTCATTCTCCTCCTGCACCCTGAAAACGAGTCGTGTTCAGAACTTCGCTCTGCTGTTGGCTCCCTTTGACAGCATCACACTTACCCCCTGAAGTGTGGCACTTCTTTGGGAGGAGAAAAGTGTACGGTCGCTGTTTGTATGTCAGATCAAACAAATAGACCTAAGGAAAGGAAAAAAGAGCATGAGACAGGCCTGCAAAACAGAGATGCTCAAGTCAGAAATAAAACAGCGCTCAGTAGGTGCACAGCTCCATGTTTGTGTTTGCAATTCCAGTTTTCTCACTGGGAATCTTGTGTATAGACGGACACACAGGGGATAGCAGCAGGAACGGGGCTGTGCCCCAGCCCAGCACCGGGTTCAGAGAGAAGAACACTGAGGAACAGGAACCTGGTCTTACTCACCTCTGCAGAACTTAAAAGATGACCTGGCCACTGACCAACCTGCTCAGAAAGTTTTATATTTCAACTGAGCAAGTAAGATATATCAATTAACACGGTGATAGTGAAGAAAACAAACACTCATTGAGAGAAGAGGGGCGGAACACTGAACTGAGGCAGAGTCTCTCTAAGGTGAAACCCAAGAAACCCCCAAGGCAGCCCTGTGAAATCCTAATTTACAGCTGCACTGGGACAGGAATGGAGAGCCCAGGCCAGACCCACGGTTCACCTTCTCCAAAGGCAGTGAGCGCACAGTGAGCAGGAGCTGCAGAGGACAAGCACAGTGCAACCTGCCCACAAGCAAATGTCCTCTTTAATCCACGCTGGTTAACGCTGTCAGGAGGATTTTCCTATTCCATTGATAGGCTTTACAAAAGATCCATGAATATTACCCAGAGCTTAAAATTAAAGCAATCAATATTCCAGGGGAAGGCCTCTGCTTCTCCGAGTTCCTCATTCACTACATTCTATTACAGAAGCAGTTTGATGTTTCAAGAATGAGTTATGAAATCCTTTCTAGGTCAACAAAGGTCAGTTCCAGAACTGGTTTTGTTTATTTTCTTTTTCCTCTTCCAGAGAGTGAAATGTGAATTGGAAAACCACAACAGAACGTGGTTTAACTTTGATCAGTGACAGCGCAACAAATACATCCCTAATCCCAAGTATTTAGTCTGAATTAATCAGAATGCAGTTTAAAATCAGTCACATCACCCACAGAGAAGTTGCTGTACCTATTTTCAAGAGCGCACAACAATGTCCAGTGACAGAGTGTGGAGCTTCCCTGCCTCCTTACCTGCTCCCCTCCCATGTTGACCAAGAGCTCGGTGCCGTCGGGGCTGAAGGTGACGTACGTGGCCACCAGGACCCTCAGCCGGTTGTTGTAGTCTGGAAGCTTCACCGGGAGGTGCCCTGTGGAGAGGACAAGTCCATGATGATCAGCTTAGCTCGTCCTTAACTCCTCCTCACTGTTGTCTTTGTCCGCCCCAGCTGCTCCCTTTTACAAGAGCAAGGCCATGGAGCACAGGCTCCTACGGGATTTTCCATTTCCCACTGTTTATTGGACCCTTCCACGAGGGACCAAAACATGCACAGGAGCCTTTTCAGGTTCTGGGTATTGATGCCCCATCCCTGGAAGTGCCCGAGGCCGGGCTGGGTGGGGTTTGGAGCACCCTGGGACAGTGGAAGGTGCCCCTGCCCATGGCAGAGGGTGGAACAAGATGGGATTTAAGGTCCCTTCCAACCCAAAGGATTCTGTGATTCTGTGATTCCAATTCCGCACAGCCACCTCCACGAGAAGACAAGAACCGTAACTGTCTTGTTAACAAGGAGCCTGCAGAACCCAGCAAATCTCAGTTTTAGGGACTCACTAGGATTTGGCTTTTGTGATTTGTGGCCATCTGCAAATACCTCCATCCTCAACCCCCTAATTAGGTTTCCTTAATAAAGCCCTCAGCACAACAAAACCAAAGCTCCTAAATATTCAGCTCACACACAGGTTCTGTTCTTCAGACAGCAGATGTGTTGCATGACCAATTCAGGGGACCTGAGGAATCCTCTAGTGGGACTCATCAGGAGCAGGACTGTCAGAACTGGTCTGCTGAACATGCTGGTCTGAGATATTAAAAAAAAAAAAAAACAAACCAACAAACATTTTGGGGTAAAAGATAGTAAATAATGAGCACTGGAAAAGAATGTCATTTAGATTGCTCAGATACTGCATCACTGATTCTTCATCTGCAGGATGAGGACAAGTCACTTCTGTGCCAAAAACATTTTGAACAGCAGCTTTGCTGGGACCAGTTCCAGGAAAGCCTACAGAGCCCAGGTTATATCCAACCCTTGACTCTCCAGTGAGAGTGACAAAAGCACATTTATGCTGGACAAGAAGCAGCAAGGCCGGCCCACTACCCCAGTGAAATAACCCGCAATTCCATGGACATCCCATGGAAGAGAGCCTCTGAGAGGGGGTGTGTGTGACGGGCAGAGCTCTGTCTCCTCAGGCAGTGCCACCCCAGTGCCACCCCAGTGCCCTGCCCATACCTGCCACATAGTACTGAGCTGCCCCATCCGGGAGCGGCTTCTGCCGGTCACAGAACGTGTGCACTCCAGCGGAGGGACTCTGCTTCATGCTTTTCCTACCCAGAGAGAACAGCAGCCTTATTAAAACCACAGCACTCAGCTGCTGCAAGCCTGATCTACGCTGGCTTTTCCTGTCCACCCACGAGGACAAGGCCTCCTGCCCACACAGCTGTGGGGTCACCAGCCTCACACCACCCCGGTGTACTCATCAAAAAGACTTTGGGTGACAGGAAAAAATGGAGCAAAACTTCCCAGAAACAGGCGAGTGCTGGATCCCTGCAAGTCCCTCTCCCCACGAGAGCCCTGACCAGATTCCTGCAGCAGCAATCTGCCCCAACAGCCCGGCGTTGGTACCTGTGGTTGTGGATCATGCGGATGTCGTAGAGCCGCACAAAGGGCCCGCTGGCCCCCACGGCCAGGTAATTGTTGTCCTGGGGGTTCACCGTCAGGCACTTGGCCTCCACCAGCTGCCCACAGTACTCAGTCAGGTCGATCAGGACCTCGGAGCGTTTGCTGTTCTCCCGCAGGTCGTACTGTCTGCAGAGGGACCAGAGTCAGGCAGGCACAGCACGGGGTAACAGCAGCAGCAGGAAGAGACTCACGGAATGGCCTGAGCTGGGAGGGACCCACAGGGATCCCCACAGGGATCATCCAGTCCAGCTCCTTGCCCCGCACAGACACCCCAACAATCCCACCCTGTCCCTGGGAGTGGTGTCCAAATGCTCCTGGAGCTCTGGCAGCCTGAGGACCGTGCCCAGCACCCTCTGGGGGAAGAACCTTTTCCCAGTATCCAGCCTGACCCTGTCCTGACACAGCAAAGAGAGATGACACCAAGGACATGAACAACAGTCATCTGTGCCACAGGTTACTGGAAGCACCTCAGTTTAACACACACTAGGCTTCACTATCAGGATAATCATTAAAAACAGATCTAAAATGTGCACAGATTTATTCAAGTTCCAAATTAAACTCCCAAGTCATGACTTGTTCCTTTCCTGGCCTCCCTTTCCAGCAGTGAGGAAAACGGAGGAGCTGAGGAGAGCATTTATGACTCCACAAGATAAATCTTTCCAGTTTTGGGAAAGGCAGAGATGACTTTAAGCTGTTTAGTACAGAGACAGCCTCTCCTCAGGTCTGTGCACAGCACTCATTGTGATGGTTCCCAACCCACACCAGCTGGAATCCTGTACCTGATTAAGCCATCTTCTGCTGCACTCCAGAAGGTGTTTGGCCACATGGGAGCCGTGGCAATGCGCTTCACTCTGTTGGTGTGATCTCCAAACATGTGCACGGTCTCCTTGACAGTCAGGTCATGGACGTGCACCTTGGAATCGGCAGCGCCCGTGATGAGGATCCGATCCCCCGAGTGCGGCAGGAACTGCGGGAGAGGGATTGGACACTCGGGCTGGAGGAGCACTGAGGCTGCTCACAGGGACACCCTGGCAGCCATGGAGCAGGAATTCTGTTCAGGAACACGGGCTAACCCACGTTATTCCCTATCACACAGGCCAGGGTGCACAGCCAAGAGTCACCACCAGGACACACCAGAGTGTCACCATCACACTTCCCCATTTGCTACAACATTTCCTTCCAATCCACAGAGAGAATAAGCCTGGAATCTGCATGAGCTGAGTGGAATATCAGATTTAATACCTTTTTCCCCGTAATTATAAATAGTAAACTTTTTGGGGGGAGAAAATGCTTTCAGGAAAATGTTTCCCAGGAAGGAATTATCCTTTTGCTGCTCTGGCTGCTGCTTCTGTTAGCTGCTCCTTCCTTCTAAGCACATACCTTGACAGAGAAAATGTTTGCCGTGTGTCCTGTGTGCATAGAGAGGAGTTTCTTGTGGTGCAGAGGATCCCACACAATGGTATGCTGGTCATCAGAGCCAGAGGCCAACAAGCTGAAAGGAACAGGAGACAAACATGCACCGTGAATTCTTCTGTTCCACACCGGGTCCGTGGAGCTGTCTCACCACAGACATCCATTAAGTTAATTCAGCCCTAATCAGCCCATTTCCTCTCCTCCCTCAGCTCTGTTCTTGCTGCTCACTGTGCACCCATCCCTGCAGGTCAAGGAGCTACGGCAGACAAACAGCAATTCCACAGAGAGCACAGCTCGCTGGAGCACCTCGCCCGGATTCCGATGGGAAAACAGGAGCGTTTGGTCAACAACAAAACACGGGGCCTCCGCCTGCCTTACCACCCTGAGTTAACTGCTCCCCATCATCCCCAAAGCCCAGCCAAGGCCTTCATTCCAGGCTCGTGGGGTGAACCACAAGCTGCTGGAGAAGTGTAAAGTCACTGCAAGGTGCTCTTGGCTTTGTCCATCCAAAGGAATCTGACATCTGCAATCCTCAGCTCTTTTAAACTTAGACTTCCTCGAAGCCATTCTCTTTCAAGCACATGAAATTTTCACTGGTAAATAATTCTGAAGGGTATCAGAGGACAGACTTTGGATGGTGTAAGAGGCACATCCAGAAATATCCACTCGTCCTTCCCTCATTTCCCATGCAGAAACTCGTCATTCTACTTGGTTAATGGAAGTTGCTCTTTAGAGTCCCTCTGAAATCGCAGAGGGGTGAGTTCTCCACCTCCTTTCCTTGGATATTTGTCCTGCAGCAGCAGCTTTTAACAGCACGGTGAAGGGGGTGGGGAAATGTCACCACCAGCTGGGCAAATCCTGGAGATCCATTATAATCCATAATACCACTTAAGAGAAGAGAAGCAGCCTCCAATCTCCACTTCTTAGTCTGACCATTTCCCTTCTCAACCCACTAAAGGGGCATTTCTAATAATACCCAGATATATTTAACAAAATAAAGCTTCTTTTGAAGCGTGAGCTCTACTACAGCTCAAACTTTGAGCCTGAGCTCCACTTTATGAGAAATGGGAAGCAGCTGCTTATGATAAGATGCCCTACATCCTCCTCTTGGGAAAACCTGGGGCTGTGGCTTTGTTGGTCCCCCAAATGAAGCCTCATACTTACTCTCCTTTTTCATTCCATTCCAGACAGTTGACACACCCAGAGTGACCCTGAGGGAAGGAGGCAAGGGAAGATGGAGTTACTCAAACTTCAGATTTATCAAACAGAGCTGTCCTAAGACAAGGACACAGCGAGCTCCCCACAAATAACAACTCGTTCCAATAAAAGCAGGGTTTTTTTATTTTTTTATTCCAACCCTGCAAAGAACTCCACTTGGTAGGTCAGCACCTCCAGAAAAGACAGACATGCTAGAGCAGCTGGGGTAGAAAAGGCAAAATGAAACAAATAGAAAAAGGTAGTGTTGAATAAAATGGCAGTTTAGTCTCAGAGGCTACAGCTAAAATCCCTCTGTACACACAGAAAGGTGACTTTGATTCCAAAGCCCTTGGCTAGGCTGACAAATTACATGTACAGGCACTCTGGGAGCACAGGGAAAATGCACTTTTGATAGCTCTGTTAGGAGCACCTTGCTGCTGGGTGACTGCATCATCCATCTTCATCCACATCACCCACCGACTGCACCACAAAGTGGGGCAGCATTGAGCAGCGTTTGATGTGGGAGATGTGACTGAAAAGGGGGACAAAAGAATCCTTTCCTCCCCCAAACCAAGGTAATTGAGGTGTTAGAGGCTGGCTGGGTTGGGTAGAGCAGGGTGTTGGTAATGCCAGGGCTGTGGGTTTGACCCCAGAGGGGCTGCTCACTTAAGACCTGGCCTCAATGATCCCTGTGCGTCTCTTCCAACTCCAAATATTCTGTGTCATCTCGAAATCTCTTCTAAGGTGTCAGAGTGCACTACAGCCTGTTCCTTGGGGATCCCATTAGAGCTGAGTACGTTGAACAGCTGACAATTGTTTTCTTCAGGCATCAGTGCTGGGATTTGGTGGTGCCCACCCTGCCAAAGGTTCTCCTGCAGGTGCACCAGGCAGTGCAGAGAGCTCACACGAGCTCTCACTGAGCTACTCCCGCTCTAATGCGGTTTGGGGGACAAACAAATCAGCATTTACCTCACAAAAGAGAGGATTCCACACACTCCTGCAGCGAGGTGCACACCAAGGAGCTGGTCTGCCCTCCAGACACTCACCTGCAGCTCAGCCTCCAGCCCCAGGCGGCGGATGAAGGGGTCGGTGACGTGGTAGTGCCGCTCGAAGCCCAGCGCTCCCCTCTCCTGCAGGAGCAAACACCCTGACTGCAGCAAACACAACACTCCTTGTGCCCTGCCAGAGAGGATTCTTAGCGTTTAAAAATCACCCCACGTACTGGGGTGTCCACAGGTCCTACACTGCAGGAGGGAGTCAGAGAATCCCAGAATGGTTTGGGTGGGAAGGGACCTTAAAGCCCCTCCAGTGCCACCCCTGCCATGGCAGGGACACCTCCTGCTGTCCCAGGCTGCTCCAAGCCCTGGCCTGGGACACTGTCAGGGATCCAGGGGCCTCCCCACCCTCACAGGGAACAATTCCCTCCCAATATCCCATCCAGCCCTGCCCTCTTTCAGCTCAAGGCCATTCCCCCTTGTCTACACATCCTTGTGACAAATCCCTCTCCAGCCTTCCCACCCTTTGAACATCTCCAGGTGGGCAGATCATGATCTTTGCCCCTGAACTGATTTAAAATGCTGTGTAACTCAGTGCCAGGCTCCAGCTGGGGAGCTAAACCAGTTTTGAGAGGCCCACGCTGAGGTGGAGTGTGCTGACCCTACTTGGGGTCTGAAACACGAGATCTGGAGGAGCTTGGGAATGCCTGTCAATATTCCTTGGCAAGGATTGCAGCAGGAGCTCGGTCCTGAGGGCAGCAGTACCGGACCGGAGCTGCTCAGGAGAGCTCTGCCACTCCAGAGCCTGTCCCAGGGCGCCAGCAGCACGGGGATGTAACTGGACAGCTTCCTCTGGGATGGGTTATTCCTCAGCCAGGGAGAGGGAGCTGCAGTGCCACGGCACAGGCTGTTCCAGAGGGATGGGAACAGCTGCCACAGAACTGCGTCAGTACAAATGAAGGTGAAGGAAAGCAGGACAGTTGTTTCCCCTGTGATCTCACAGGGCTCACAGATGCATCAGCAGATGGCTCTGATGAAAGAAGGCCAACTGCAGAGGCAGGAATGAAGGAGAGGGAATGCAAGTCAGATTTGGGATGTCCAAGGAGATTCTTCCCTAGGACTTGACCCTGCTGAGGTCCCATTCCACGCCACACTTGTCAGTTTAATCCTTCCTCATCAGCATTTTGAGATGGGAACACCAATGTCAGAATCACCCTGGTGCTGCCCAGCACACACGAGCACCCCCGGAGCAGACACAGCAGTGCTCAATTCCCTTCCCAGCCCAACCTGCAGTAATGAACTCCACACACCAAAAGCTGTTTGAAGACAAAACGGAGACAGACATGAAAGGGCTGGAGGCAAAACAAACCAGGCTTTCTGTAGGAGCTTCCACGACAAACTTCAAACCCCTTGATGTGTTTTTGTGAAGAGCATTCCCAAAGCACTGCAAGGCCCGTGCAAGGTGCTGCAGGTGTAATTCTGTGCTGCTGCAGCCTCAGTGGCATTGTGAGGGCTGTGGGGTAGGACATCGCTTTTCCTACAAGGAACTGCCTGACGTAGCAATCTTCCCAAGGTCACACATCAAAGTCTGACAGAGCAGACTGCGCGAGACAGTCCCAGGCTAAGGCTCAAACCACAGAACCAGCCCTTCCTTGTTAGGGCAGCAAAATAAATCTTTGCACATGGATTAAATTACAACCTCATAACAGAGCTTGGTACCAAACTGCAAAGCGAGCACTCGAGCTCCCAGTTCCTTATTCTGGCTACTCACAGATCCCTTCCTGAATGCTGATTATCAGCAAAGCTGCAAATGATTTCAGGCCTCTGAGTCCCAGCAATAATTGCCTATTGTGTCTGCTGCAGCCTGTCCTTTCACGTTGATATTCCACAAATGCAGCCATCAGATGACTGATCCCACCACTGCACAAGGTTTTTTTCCTACACAAAGGAAGCAACACAGCACTCTCTAAAGAAAAGGAGACAGAGAGGCTGTGACAGAGATCATTAGCTTCACTACAGTCAGAAATACCTCTGATGGCAAGATCACACAGGGAGAACACAGAAAGCAGAGAGAGAAGCGGGCTAAGGGCCTTTGAGGTGCGCAAACACAAGCAGCTCTATTTCTCTCTTCAGCTCAAAAGGAACAGAGCTGCTGATGGCAAACCAGCCCAGGGAGAGGAACTGTGCTCCTGTCATGCCAGACTTCATCCCGGCTCTCCATTAAGGGCATGACAGGTCCTGTGTGTTTGTTCTCTAAGCTCCTTACAGGGCTCATCAATATCTAACCACCAGAGATCTCTCCCCAAGCCAAGGCAGCTCCGGGCGTTTCTCCCGATGCAGCCCCGACTCCGCCTCTCTCACCCGACGCCATGGACAGGGCTCACGCGTACCTTGATCTGCCTGTGGATGATGTCTCTGGTGATGTTGGCTTTTGCCATCTTCTTGCAGTGGGGCAGACGAAGAGAAGCTACGGGAAGAGCTGCTGCGCATCCAAGCATTCCAGCCGAGCCAGGATCCTCGCCGAGGGCGTCAGTTACCTGCAGGACAGCGCGGGAGGGGACACAGGCGGGGACACCACGTTAGGCCACGCACAGACAGTGCCCAGCGCTGTTCCCCAGCAACAGTGGCAGCTAAGAACTGAAAAGTTTGGAATAAAGGCTCCTGAAGAAACTCAAGGAAGGAACAGCGGAAGAATGAAGAATGTCTGACTCAAGGCCATTCCCAGTTTGTGGAGAAATTCATGATGAGCAGAATTCCAGGACTACATCAGCCTGGATACCCATGTTTCTGTCCCAGCACAGACTCCGTGAGTTACACAACCTTTTCCAGGGAAGTGACTGATCCATGAACCCCAAGTCCATCCTCAGAAGACACAGGGACAACATCCCAGCGCCTCAGTCTTGTCTGCAGCCTTCCACTCTTCCTAGTGCTTCCCTACAACATTCCCAGGCTCTGTCCACAGTCTCCCCTCTCCAGCTTTTTCCTCTTCTTCCCTGCCAGGCAGATTTCTCGTCTTCCTCTTAGAGAGCAGTTGGATTTTGCTCTTAGGACCCCAGAAGAACAACACCAGGGCCAGGCAGGCTGTCACCTCCCGAGTGACAAACACTTCACTGCTCTTTTAGGAGTCTTTCTGTCACATTTCCTACTTCTAGTTATGGCTAATTTCTAATCAGCTCCTTTCTCTTCCAACAGCACCAAGCGACCTCAAGGACACACGTGGAAAAATGCGTGTGCATGGAAAGATCCAGATCTCCCATGAACAGCCATAAATAACCCACACCAAGAAGCCAATTTAGAGCTAAATAAGTCACTGCGAAACCATTAATACCCTACAAACCCACTGCAAGAACAGAGGGGAGGAATACCCAAACCCCCTAAAACCACCGCTCCCTAACAGACCCAAATTCCCGGGTTTTTCAACAGAAACTCCTCTGCGCCAGCGTTTTCTGCCCTGTGGAACTCTGACACCCAGCCTGGCCGGGTGAGAGCAGCAATGCACAGGCACTGGCTGCTTCTGGGACTGGTTCTGGGATTACTGATGCGTTCTGGAGCTTCCCAGCCCTCTGGACAAGTCACTGCCCGCTGTGGTAACTCGGAGGTGGCCCCAGCAGAACCCTGTAGTGCAGGTGTCAGGAGATCAACACATCTGAACTTCTTAAAAGATACAGGCGAGGAAAATCACCCTGAAATCAGAGCTTGGGTAACAGGCTTGGATAAAACCCAGTCAAACAGGAAAGCCCAAGGTGTCTCTCTTTCCAGGAAAGTGCTTGATTTGGCAACTGGATGCTGTCAAACGCTCAAAGGTCTCCCAGGTCTGGTGCCTTTGCTTGGCCAAGAAGACTCCAAGAGCCTCTCCTCCTTTCCCTTTGCTATGTTTTGTTGCTCAGCAGGTATTCCACAACTACAGAGGCTCTGGCAACCTTTAAGTTACAATGGAATCACAGACAAAGGATCAAGAAGCCCAAACTCTCATTCACATTTTGAGCATTAACCACAACTGATCACAATTCCCAGTCCCCAAGAATGACAGTTACCTCATTCAAATATTAAATAAATGAAAAAGAAACAAAATAAATATTAAGTGTTCTTAACACAAAGGACTATTGACCCCACCGCTGTACAGGTAGATTCAGCCTCCAGTTACAAACTGCCCCTGGAATGAAACACAAAATCTCCCAAGATTTGTAGGTCTCCTGGAAAATGTATGTAATAAAAATCAGACCAAAATAAACTGTGCCTCCCAATTTCTTAGACACAAAGGCTTCCAAAGCCCCTCCAAAGAGTCTGTCTTTGTCACCACCAAAGGAACGGGAAATTCCCTGGAAACTTCCACCATGGAAATCGGTAAAGGATGTTCCTCTTTGGGCAAAACCACCGTGCAAATTCTGCTCTAACCCGTTCTTGCAGCCTCTGGCTCTTAACTAACCCTGCACGACCAACCCCTGGTGCAATGAGGGATCAAGTCCCAGAGTGAGGGACAATTTAGGATAAATCTGCCCTGTAGCTACCAGGGCTGGCTCCACAAGCAGCTTCACGGTGGCCACACGCAGGAGATGATCCCATCCCTGCCTGTCCCTGCACAGCTCCAGGCCAGGCTGGCCAGGGCTCGGAGCAGCCTGGGCTGGTGGAAGGTGTCCCTGCCATTGCAGCAAGATGATCTTTGAGGTCCCTTCCAACCAAACCATTCCATGATCCCGTGACCTGTCTGCGGTTATTTCTTAGGTGACACCAGGGCACGTTTCTCTATCACCCTTCCAGGACAACGATCCCTCATCCCTCACTGTCCAAACCTGCTTGGAACACCCCGGACAGGACTGCAGACCTGGGATCCAGTAACAGCTGCCACCTGCTCCAGGGAGAGCCTCTTCCCAAACGGCTCCTGGAGCACACAGAGGATCAGCCCTCCTGCAGCTCCCCGCACTTGCCTCTTGGAGTCTCCTGCTGCTGCCGCACCAAACTCCAGGGGCACAAACAGAACTTTCGCAACACTTGGCCTTCAAATCCACAGTCAAAAATTAACAAGGCCCAGATTTCTGTGGGCTCCAAATCTGGCAGGCTCTGTTTACACTGACAGTCATTTAAAAGCCCCTTAAGCTCCTGGGAAAGTACAACTCCAGAGGGTACTCCAGGGCACAGGGAGGAACGCCCGCTCCAAGCCTGGAAACAAAACCTCGACACTGATAACACAAATGATTCCGTCAATTTAACACCACACGCTCCCAGCACAGCTTGGATTTGGGGCATTGCTGCTTTGCTGGATTCTGTTTCCCTCTCATGGAACCACCTGAGCACCTCCCACCCACAGCGACACAACGACAGTGCCAGGCCCTGCACAGGGGGGTCAGAGCCCGGCCTTGGCACCAGCACTCTTTGGAAAAGCTCCACCCACCCCAAGGACCTCCACAAAGCAGCGGTTTTAAACAAGCAATCCAATTCCTAACAGCTTGGATGTGCCCAAGTTTCTCAGGCTCCAAACTCAAGGTCACTGGGAAAAAGCAGCATCCAGCACACCACGAGCCTCTGGATGCATGGCTCATCCCAGGGGATCATCCCTTGGACCCTTTTCCTCAGCATCGATAAATTACTTCATCCATGCAAAAACCACCCAGGACCCACCTCAAGAGGCTTCTTTATCCTCACAACTTATTCCCCTGCCTTCTTTACCTTGACTTTCCAAGAGGTCACGGATCAAATTAAAATATATACATGTAGATAGGAACTTTTTTTTTTTTTTAAGAAACCTGGAAAACACAGAGGGGATGACCTGGTTAGCAGCAAACACCTTGTTAAAAGAGGGTTTTGCTCCAGCTGAAGGAGCTGTCAGGAGCAGCAGCGGCTTCCCAGGACAGATGGCTGGAGCAGGGAGCCAGGAGAAGAGGTGAGATCTGAGCCCTGACAGACCTGGCACGAGGGGACTGTCAGGGAAACTCTGACACACTTGGGGCACTCGGTGCTTCCAGCTCAGCCCTCCCACTGGAATCCTGCCTCTCCCTGATCCCCTGCTGACACATCCACGGGAAAAGGGAAGATGCCAGGCAACACCTCAGCCCAGCACAGGCAACATCCCAGGGCCAAGTCCCGCACGGCCCAGGTGCCCCAGGAAGGAGTTTAACTGGCAAAGGAGGAGAGGCTGATCCCCTCCCCAGGGAAAGGGGCTGCAGGACACCCACCAGGGCACGGAAAGTTCCTGTGAAGGCTTTAACAGGGGAAAGAGAGCAGAGGAACGGGCAGGGCAGGGTCACACCCAGGAAAGGGAAGAGGAATGTGAGGACAGGGCAGTGCCAGGGGTGGGAGGAGGAAGGGGAAGCCAAAAGCAGGAGCTGTACCTGGCAGGGGGTGGTACCAGCAGATGATGCAGGGCTGGGGCGAAGAGGGAAAATGGGGGTGAGGGGCTGGATAAAGGAGAGATCCTTAAAAGGAGTCGGGCTCCTGGTAAGGAGAAGGGGGTAAAGCCTGGGGGGAGGAAAAGGGGCACCTGACAGAACCTGGGGTGGGGGGAACTGATGTGAAAG
>VYZT01009668.1:139526-172118 GCA_013400735.1 Pomatostomus ruficeps | reverse complement strand
GCCCCGCCCCGCCCCGCGCAAATGGCGCAAACCCCGTTCGTGAATACCGCCCCTTCCCGCGCGCCGCCGCGCCGCGACTGACAGCGCACGCAGCCAATGGGAAGGGAGGAATTCGCCGTGAGCGATCCGCCAATCGGCGCCGAGGGGGCGGGACTTTCCGGCGCGAAGGGCCTGCTGGGAGATGTAGTCGCTGGGGAGTGATGGCCGCCGGCTCCCCCTCCCCAAACCTGGGGGTTGAAGCCCCCTGTGCCCGATCCCTGCGCTCCACACGCGGCTCCGGGTGTGCACCCGGCTGCGAGGATGGTGAAGGGTCTGCAGGGACAGCCAGGAGGCTGAGGTCACTCCGTTTGTCTGAAGGCAGAGCTTATCAGGGTCTGGAGCTTCCCTGGCCCTGGAAGGGTCCCGTCCCACCCCTGCCATGGCAGGGACACCTCCGACTGTCCCAGGCTGCTCCAAGCCCCGTCCAGCCTGGCCTTGGACGCTTCCAGGGATTCAGGGACAGCCACCCTCTGCCAGGGCCTCCCCACCCTCCCAGGGAACAATTCCTTCCCAAAATCTCATCTAAACTTCCACCCCGCCAGCTTAAGGCCATTCCTCCTTGTCCTGTCACTCCAGACCCTTTTAAACAATCCCTTTCCCTCCTCCCTGTCGGCTTCTTCAGGTGCTGGAAAGCTGCAGTTGGGTCACCCCGAAACTTCTCCAACCCCAGTCCTGTCCCCTTTCCCCACGGGAGAGGGAATCCATCCCTCCCTCCTTCCCATCCTTGGGTGGCCCCTGGGGATGTTCTGTGGCTCTCTGAGCTCTGCCCAGCCCGAGCCCCCGCAGAAACTCATCCCGAGGTTTGTTCTTTCCGGCACAGCCCCAGGAGTGTCTGAGCGCTGCCCGTCCGCAGCACCGAGCTCGCTTTCCTTGGAAAATATTGGAAAATAAAACTCCCGCAGGAAGGAGCCAGAGGGTGGCAGTGTCCGCAAAATCCTGCCCTTCTCCTTGTCCTCCCCGCGCCTCTGGCCCGTCGGACACTGAGGACAAGCAAGGCTGGCCTCCCCTCCAGCCCCAATTATCTTAATGAACCCTCCCGAAAGGGGGATGTGTGCGAAATAAATCAAAACTCACCAATTCACCTCCCTATAATTTATTTCCACAATTAAACGTTCCTGAAGTCTATTAATAAAGTGTAATGAATAGTTTTTAATTTTCCTTTGGAACTTAATTCCCTGGCTCCCAGCTAATCCGAGCTGCACGACAGAAGAAAATTGCCACTTGCTTATTCCAAGAGAAGGAGGAAAACCCCTTAAACCAGAGACATCAGGTGAAGCCTGAGGACTCCTCCTTACCCTCCAGCCTCATAAATGACAGCTGCAAGGATTCGTCCCCATCTCACAAGACATGAACCTATTCAGCTGTTGTCAAAGTTCTTTACAGAAGGTAATTGTTAATTGTTGCCTCTGCATCAGTCCAGACTCTTTAATTAAACAAATAATAATCGGGATCCATCCTCACAAAAGGGTTTTATCTTCTCTCCTCAGATGCCATCCCCATGGGGATCCAAAGCTCCACGCAGAAAATCAGGCAGGCTTCAGATGCCCTTGACATGGAAGTTTTCTTGCTGCTGGAGAGAAAATTGGGGCACAGGAGCTTGATTTTCTCTCAAGCTGGTGACACGAATAACAGGGCTGAAGCCAAGGAGGCCTTGCTGGTTCTGACTGTCACACCTGGAGTTTCCTGAGGCAGTCCCAAAGCTGGGGAACACAAACAAGGTGTTCTCCCAGCAGCCCAGCTCCCAGGAAAACCACACCTTGGAGAGTCTCCTTGTGGAGCAGGGCTGTGGTGTTCCAGCTCAGGGAGAGGGACAGGGAGCGAGGAATAAATCTGCCTGAGAGCTGCCCATGCCCTTTCTACAGTGTTGGAGGGAAAACACTTTAAGTCATACAAAAGGCATTTTTAACACTTTCAATATATATTTGTCTCCTTTTTCATCCTCAATCTATGCTACACAGAAAAAAAAAGAAAACATTCAGTGTAAAAACCCCACAACATGCACATAAAGTTCAATTTTACGCCCTGTGTCATCGTTAGGACATCCCAGGGTGCAGGTGCACAGTTCCACAGACACGGATCTCACTCTGTAACTGGTTTGTCCTGCAGACACCTGGAGCTGCACTGGGATTTGGGTGCAGGTTGAAAGGGTCAGGCCAGAGCAGGGAAATTTCCTCTTGGTCAAGAATCTGCCCCAACCACAATCCTTTGCAGAGTCCAACAGGCTGACAGGCCCTTGTCCAACCAGGAGAAGCAGGAACCTGCTGCCACAGCCACGAGGACTTCCCTGGAGGCTGCACCCCCCAGCAACACCCACCAGCCAGGACGGAGTGATCCAGCCCTACCCCACCACGGCTGCCGGCTGATCCAGGCACGAGGAGGGAGAAAAACCCGACCCAGTGATTTCACAGGAACATTGTACCTGTTTTAGCTTCCAGGAACTGTTTCTGAAAGCAAAGCAGCCCCCGTGTTTTTGCCTCCCGTTGCCAGAGCACAGTCCTGCCTCAATCAACCCAAACAGCACCAACCGCATCGCACCGGCTCGGGCTTCTCACCCAGATATGACTAAGCTCTTTCACAACGAGAAACGCTCAGGATTTTTTGCTTAATTGCTAAAACAGATTAATTTGACTATCCAGCACATAACCAAGCGGAAGAGAGGAATTGACACACCTAGCTGGTTCCTGCTGCGGCTGATGAGCTGCTTTAATTGTTGGGTCACGTTTGGGGGTGATTTTCCACCACGCAGCTGCCCCAGGGCTGCTGGGCTCCCCTCCTGCCCTCCACATTCCCTGCAGCCTTCTGACCACCAGCGCTTTGCGAGGCTTAAATCAAGAATGTGACTGATGCAAACCAGCAAACGTCACCTTCAAAGCTCGAGGTTTCGCTGCCACATGTCATGGAAAGGGCCCGTGCCTTCCCCACATGGAGTCCTCCAAAGAATTAGGGGCCGCATCTTTACCCAAAGGCCCCTTGGCTCCTAAAGTTTAGGCAGTGAACCAGGTCAGAGCTCGTTCGGATTGCCCTGGTCACACACACGACACTCAGGATGTTGGGGAAGAGCCAAGAAATCAGCGTGGCTGAGCCCGGCCGCAGTGCCAAGCAACCCTCCCACACTACTCCAGTGGTTTTATTGGAGCCTTATCAGATTTCCTGGTGACTCAGAGTAACCGGTGACCAGGGAGAAGGGCACGGCCACAGCAGCAGGCAGAGATGGGGTTACAGCTCCACGCTGTCCAGAATAGCAGCCAATGCCCACCGGGCCCCCCTGTCCCCCCAGACCCCAGAGCTCTCCCGCTCCCGGCTGAGGACAACCAGAGCACGGCTGTGCCTCTGTCAGGAGCACACACGGAGGCAGTGGCTGCCCAGTTGCTCCCAAGAGCCCAGCGAGCTCTGCCAGTCAGTCCCCCGTGTCCTGGGCTGTCACCCCCATGTCCCTGCCAGCCCCACGCTGCTGGGCACAGCCAGTGTCACCCCTCTGCTCCCCTACAGCAGCAGCCACCTGCTCGCAGATCGCGTTTTCCTCCTTTTCTCTGGCATCCCCTGCCCTGCCTTTGGGGCCCTTTGGTTCCTGCACAGCCGCCCCTCTCTGTGCACCGCTTCTCGTGTGTCCCCCGTGTCACGAGCACCCTCTGTCCCTGTACCCCACTTCCCTTGAATTCCCCCTTTCCCCTGCATTCCCCCTTTCCCCTGCACCCCCTCTTTCACCAGCACCCTCCCGCGTTCCCCTTTGCACACACACACCCCGAAACCCCTTCCCCTGCATTTCCTTTCACCAGCACCCTCCCGTGTTCCCTTTGCACACACACACCCCGAAACCCCTTCCCCTGCATTTCCTTTCACCAGCACCCTCCCGTGTTCCCTTTGCACACACACACCCCGAAACCCCTTCCCCTGCATTTCCTTTCACCAGCACCCTCCCGTGTTCCCTTTGCACACACACACCCCGAAACCCCTTCCCCTGCATTTCCTTTCACCAGCACCCTCCCGTGTTCCCTTTGCACACACACACCCCGAAACCCCTTCCCCTGCATTTCCTTTCACCAGCACCCTCCCGTGTTCCCTTTGCACACACACACCCCGAAACCCCTTCCCCTGCATTTCCTTTCACCAGCACCCTCCCGTGTTCCCTTTGCACACACACACCCCGAAACCCCTTCCCCTGCATTTCCTTTCACCAGCACCCTCCCGTGTTCCCTTTGCACACACACACCCCGAAACCCCTTCCCCTGCATTTCCTTTCACCAGCACCCTCCCGTGTTCCCTTTGCACACACACACCCCGAAACCCCTTCCCCTGCATTTCCTTTCACCAGCACCCTCCCGTGTTCCCTTTGCACACACACACCCCGAAACCCCTTCCCCTGCATTTCCTTTCACCAGCACCCTCCCGTGTTCCCTTTGCACACACACACCCCGAAACCCCTTCCCCTGCATTTCCTTTCACCAGCACCCTCCCGTGTTCCCTTTGCACACACACACCCCGAAACCCCTTCCCCTGCATTTCCTTTCACCAGCACCCTCCCGTGTTCCCTTTGCACACACACACCCCGAAACCCCTTCCCCTGCATTTCCTTTCACNCCCTGCGCGCCCTGCCCTGGGCGCTGCTGCTGCTGGGGCCGCTGCTGCCCGGACAGGTCCTGCAGGCCAACCCCATGCTCACCTCCGAGGGCCAGCCCGCGCCGCTGCCCGGCGGCGACGTCCCGGGCTTCATCCCCGCGCCCCCCGCCGCCCCCGAGGAGATCCACCCGCTCAAGGAGCAGCCGGCCAACGGCTCGGGAGAGGGGCACGCCAAGCCCCGCAAAGCCTTCCCGGTCATCGGCATCGACTACACGCACGTCCGCATCCCCTTCGAGATCTCCCTCTGGATCCTCCTGGCCTGCCTCATGAAGCTGGGTAGGTGGGCGGCGTTGCGGGGGAGTCCGTGGGAGGGGGCCTGGAGCGGGGCCCCCGGTGTCACGGAAAAGGGGGGACCCCCGGGGCAGCACGAGCGGGACCCCCCGGCCGAGTGGAGCAGGGACCCCCGGGCATCCCAAGGAGAGACCCCCGAGCATCCCAAGGAGGGGCCCCCAAGCATCCCAAGGAGGGGCCCCCAAGCATCCCAGGGCAGGACCCCCGACTGGGTGGGACGGGCACCCCCAGGCATCCCAAGGAGTGACTCCTGTGAACATCCCAAGGAAAAACCCTCTTGAGCATCCTATGGAGGGACCCCTCTGAACATCCCAGGGTGGCAACACCCCAAACATCCCAGGGCAGAATCTCCTGCACGTCTGCAAACCTCCCAGGCTGGCCGGGCCGGGGTAGGCACTGCTCTCTCCACGACCTTGGGTCTCTGTCCTGGGCCTGGTGGGCAGCGGCATCCCGGTCCCTCCACTCCCACAGACTTCTCATCTCCCTGCCTGGCAGCGGGGCTGAAGATGCTCCTGACCCCTGACCGTCCCCTGCATGGACCAGGTTTGCCCTCCTCCCTTTGACACTCAGGGAGGAAGCATCCAGGAAGCATCACTTCCTCTCTGAACCGCAGATGCCGTTTGTAACCTTGGAGAAGTCACTTAAAAACCGGCCGGTGCTTCGGCCTCCCCTTGCTCCCCCTCCGCAGCAAACCGGGCAGGGTTTGCCTGTGCTGCAAAGCGTCCGGAGATTCCCGCATTAGAGAGAACGGCGGCGTCAGGGCTGGAAAAGTCCCCCGCTGGGCTGACCCGCTCCGGGAAAGCATCGCTCTGCCAGGCGGGGGTTGTTGACAAAGTGTTTTCCAAACTTCTGCAGCTGGATCAATACCAGCCGAATTACCCCAAACCTGTGACGTGATGTCAGCGCTCGCCGGCCCTGCTGTGCTGTCCCCGGCAGTGCAGAGGCTGAGCTGGCCCTGGTCCCGTCCCTGGTGATAAAGCCACAGGACAGGTGAAATGTGTGCCCGTCCCTGCCTTGGCGCAGGTGAGGAGGGAAGGGAGCTCTGCATTCCTGCTTTATGCTCCTCAGTTGCCATCAGTGATTTAATTACACTCACTTATGGGGCACTCCAGCTTACTGAGGGAAATCTTGCTTTGGGAGCTTTTTTAAGCTGGTTCCTGTTGTAAACTGAGCCCTGTCCTGGTCTGGAGAGGTCTGAGAGACCCCCAGGAGCTCAGATCCTTCCTGCCCATCTATTCCTAAAAATATCCCATCCCCTTCCCAGCCCGCTGCGAGTGTGCGTAGGCAGGTGAAGCCCCATTTCCACAGTCCCTCCTGGGTGTTTTATTTACGTGCAGGCGCAGGAGTGAGAACACTTCAGAGCCGGAGGCTTGTCTGGGAGACAGGCAGTCAGGGCAGGGTGGAACCAGGTGGGATCGGTGGGGTTGATGCCTTCCTGGCTTTGCCCAGAACAGCCTCAGGCACGTTTGGCTGGAAGGTGCCTCTCCCTGGGGACAGCCCCGAGATCTCCTTTCCCACGGCTCTCCCGGTGCGTTCTGAGTGAGCTCCGCTGTTGCACTGCGCCTCCAGCCCTGTCGGAGAGCAAAGAGTGATGAAATCAGGAGTATCTGTGCGGAAGCTGGTGGAGAAAGGAGGGGCCAACGGCCTGCGGCCCTGCCAGGGCACGGGGAAACCGCGCTGGAAAACGCCAGAATGGGCAGTGGGAAGCGGCTCCGGGGGATGGATGGACGTGGTGGGGACACCCACGGGTGCCCTGCGTCACTGGTGCTGTGGGAAGCTGCTCCTGCCGCCCTTGCCTGGAGTCAGGGCTGGTTTGTGCTGCAGGAAAAGTTGTGTCTGCCGGCTGTCGGGTCCTTGGTGCTGCAAACATTATGCAAGACTGCGTGTTTTACGGGGTGTACTTAAGGAGAGGCTGCCCTGCAAGTCTGGCAAAGGTCTTTGGAGGTGGCAGGTGCTCTGCAGAGCTCCGGAGATGCTGATTATGCCAAAATCCACACCTTAGCTTACCTACACCTCTGACAGGGCCTTGACAGCAGGGCGGTCCTGGGACACCCTTTTCCCTGGCCTCCTTTCCAGGGTTTTGTGTTTCTTGTCTGTGCTGCCTCGGCACGTAGTTCCCAAGTTGCTGGTACAGCTCCCTCTGCTCGTGAGCTGCAAGAAACGTCTCACTGCTCCGTGGCCGCATCCCAGCCTCTTCCATCCCGCCCTGGATCATGGGATGTTGTTCAGCAGCAGCAAAATGGGCTTTTTTCCACCCAGGGATAACTCTTATACAACTGGGCACTGCTGGCAGTACAACCTGGGCTGGCGGGATGGGGCAGGAAGGGTTCCTCACACCGTGCCAGGGAGTGGTTGGGAAGCTGAGGGGTTTCTCAGCAGGAGAACCTGGTTTCCTCGCTCTGAGGGTTGACCTTTCAGCTCATGTGGCTCCCAGAGACGTTTAGGGGAATTCAAGTTTGACTGTAAATATTTCTTTGTTTCAGGGGAAAGGGAAGGAGTGAGTCAGGAACGTAAATAACAGATTGTGGTCAGTGGTGCTTTGCTGGCTGTGCTGGGGCCCAGCGGGCAGAGCTTTGTGGTGAGCACCAGCTCTTACCCACCTTGGAGAAGAGCTGGGGCTGCCTGTGCCCCCAAAGCCCATCCCAGCTCTCCTTCTAAAGCCAGAAAGCCGAGAGTCATCTTCCATCAGCCACCTTCCACTGAGGCATGGCCTGGTGTCTGTCTGCACCAAACGGCTTCCCAGCCTCCCTGGAGCATCCTGGCCATTCCATTCCACCACCAGCTCAAGGGAGTCGGTGGAGCTGTGGGTTCACCTTGGCTGGAAAGTAACCTAAAATTTATGTCTTGAGCCCAAGGGTTGAAAGTTGGACGATGCCAGATGGAGAGAGGCTTCCTACCATGGCCTGTAGTGACAGGACAAGGGGAAGTGGTTTTAAGATGGCAACTTTAGAGTTGATAAAAGAAAGAAAGAACTGACTCAGAAGGTGGGGAGGCCCTGGCACAGGGTGCCCAGAGCAGCTGTGGCTGCCCCTGGATCCCTGGAAGTGCCCGAGGTCAGGCTGGACAGGGCTTGGATTACCCTGGGATAGTGGAAAGTGTCCCTGCCGTGGCAGGGGTGGGATGGGATGGGATGGGATGGGATGGGATGGGATGGGATGGGATGGGATGGGATGGGCTTTAAGGTCCCTCCAACCCAAACCATCCCGTGATTCTGTGACTCCTGGTGCCAACCAAGCTGCTGTATCACTTCCCTGTTCTGCAGGAGAAACTAGGATGGAAAAAAACCTCGTGGGTCAGTTTAATAAAGAAGAAGCAAAGGTCATGTGCGGAAACAAAGGGAAACAAAAGATTTATTCTCTACTTCCCATCAGCAGATGATGTCCAACCACTTCCTGGGAAGTACCTTCATGAGCGTAGTGGCTGCTCCGGAAGGCAGATGTCGTAATTAGAACTGCCCACCCTCTCTTCCTCTTTTCTCTTTGCTTTTATGTGGTTTGGAATATCCCTTTGCTCAGTTTGGGGCAGCCCTGGCAGTGTCCCCTCCCGGGATGCTGCCCCTGCCCAGCTCCTGGTGAGGGGCGAGTGTTGGGGGCAGCTTTGATGCTGTGAGCGCCGCTCAGCAGCAGCCAGAACACGGGGTGTTATCAGCAGGGTGAGTGCACTGGGGGCTGCTGTGGGGCAGACGAGCTCCAGCTCAGCCAGACCCAGGCATGGGGACATCGTTCCCTGTGTGTCCACGCCGGTGACCACGCCGGAGGATCCCCATGAGGCACCGCTTCGCAGCTGAGCTGCTCTGCTCACTGTGCGCCAGACGCTGCTCCCTGGGCTTGCAGCCTGTGGCCACCACTGAGTCACTGCTCTGCCTGTCTCTCCTTCCCCTGTGGCAGCACTGTTGTGTCTGGGGTGTTCCCTGCCCCTCCAGACCGAGTGACGGCCGCCAGCGCCAGCCTGGCACTCGCAGAACTGTCCCCACCGTGTGAGCGTTGGGCTGGTGTAAAACGAGCCGGGGCTGGAGCCCGGAGCTGTGGCAGAGTGGGTTATGTGGGGACACGCTGGTGCCTTGGGCAGGTTTGGTCTCACAGCTCAGCCTGGTGTGCCAGCACAGCGCCGGGGCTCAGGGACGCGCCTTTGGACAGCAGCGACGGCGCCCAGCCCTGCTCTGCGCAGGGAGGAGCGAGATTAAGGAAGCTCTCGGAGCCTGCGAGCTGCTGATAGGAACTGGGGGAAGAAGGGCAGAACATGATGGGTGCAGGAGGGGTTGTGGAGCCTCCCGGAGGCTCAGGGAATGGGGGTGGCTCCTGCACGTGGAGGAGAAGAGACAATTTCAGAATTGCCGGAGAAACATTTGTGGAAGCTGGTGGCTGCTGGCTGGCAGCGAGATTTGGGTGCTAAAACTCTTGGGTGCTAAAACACTTGGGTGCTTTTCAAATGTTTTTATCAGCCCACATTCCTGGCCTGAAATCGGGGCTTTTGGAGGGGCCACCCCGAGGTCTTACAGAGCCCTGCGAGGTGAGGAGCTTGAGGATTCCTTTGGGCGAGGGGGGATAAGCAGGGTAGGACACCTGCTGTGGTGGTGGCACTGGGTGGAGGAACTGGCTCTGGAGACCAGACACAGCAGAAACACCCCAGAGCAAAGGCACTGGCGTGGGGACGCCTCTGCCGGTGCCACCTGCGAGGCTGGGAAAGGGACGGCAGAGAGACGTTCCCAGAAGTGCCGTGCCCGTGTTGGGAATACGCGTGTGTGACGTGGGGAACGAGCGTGCCGGGGTTATCTCTGTGGCCCTTCTGCCGCCCCAAGGGTGGCTTCTCTGGGACGGCCGTGCGGGGCTGGCTTTGCTGGGATGGCCACGGGCAGAGCCACGCTGGTTCCTGCGGGATCCTGGGACTGACTGACGCAGATTCCGTCTCTGAGCCGGAGGGAAGTGTTTATCATACAGCCTGGCTCACCCATGCTGACTGCAGACACTGTGGTGGGTGCTGAGATCACCCCAGTGCCCCCACTCCTCTCGGGGAGCTGTTCCAGGGGAGCTGGGCCTTGCTGAGTGACTGTTGGGAGAGGATTTTTAAGTGCTGCTGCAGCTGGTGCCACAGAAGTGTAAATTGTCATGATAATGAATTTAAACAGTCTCTTCCAATGCAGACTTGTTGCATTCCCACTTCCTTATAGGGGAATGATCCAAACACATGCTCTGGCTCCCTCTTCCCTGCTTTGCCATCTCAGAAAGAACAGCCACGGGATTTATTTTTTCCTCCCTGATCTGCCGGTTGCTGATGTCTGAGCTACAAAACATCCAAACTGTTCCCTCCATGGATCTGAGAAAACCATTAGTTTAATTATGGCTGGAAGAGTGAAAGGTTCCTGCTGTGAAATACGGGATGGTGATGGAGTGGGAAAAGCAGAACAGGTCTGTAATCACAGCCATTCCTCCCTGGTGAGCCCTGATGTCCATTAAGGCAGGATTACACCGCGTTACGGCCATGGCTTCGCTCCCCGCGGGGACCCTGTCGCCTGTGGCAGCTTCTGGACCTAAGGCCCTCAGGAACCAAAGCTTTTGTTTCATCCTATTTATCAACAAAGGCCTGGAGAGCTGATGCCGGGGTCAGGGATGGGCTGGCTTCCCGCACGGGCTGCAGGTGGAATTTGGGATGTGGGTGTTGCGAGTCCTGTGGCAGCCAGAGCCCAGACTGGTGCTGGCCTGGCTTTGAGGGAGATGCTGTGAAGTTTTCCTCCCCTGAGAAGGAAGAGCAATAATGGGGATGAATTACTGCAGCTGCCTTGTAAACATTGGGTTTCTTTTATTTTTTTCTTCTCTTTTGGGTCCCCAAGGCCTAATTTGTTCAAATAAAACCCGAAATCCACATGGAATACTCTGTGAAAAGCCAGCCTTGCTGAGTGGAGCTGGAGCTGGGTCCCACCTCATCCTCCCTGTGTTCACCGGGCTGCTGAGTCACCGGCAGCTTTTTCTCACCCACTGGGGCTCAAAACCACCAGTGTAGGTCTGGTGAAAACCTCAGTGTTTGGAGATTAGGGCCAGACAGCTTCCGAGGGAGCAGCAGAGGAGCAGGGGATGGTTTGAGCTGAGCCAAGTGTTGGTGGCTGATCTCTCACTCCTCTGAGGTACCAGCTTAGGCGAGCTGTACCATCATATTCTGCATGGTGGTGGGTATCCCACTGACCTCACTGGTTTTCCAGCGTCTCCCAGTTGTGTGGTAATTGAGGGGTGGCTCTCCTGTCGTGTTCTGTTCTTCGGCTCTTTCCTGGGGCAGCAGAACTCGCGTGTTTCTGCCTGGGAAGGAAGAAACCAAATTAAAAGCTCAGCAGACGGGCGTGCACGCACTCGTTGCTGCCTTTTTGTGGGAAGAGGCAGCAACCAGGGCTGGAGTGGAGCAGTGAGCATGAATCTGGTGGTGTGTCACCTGTGGTGGTACAAAAGCTTGGTGTTACATCACCCCAGGTCTTGGGGTTCCTTCCCAGGACCTGCCTGCGTGAGAAGGGCACGACCGAGGCTCATTTGAAGTTGGGGGGATGTTTTGAGTGGAAAGTTGAAGAATGCAAAGTTCTTCTTTAATCAGAAGAGAACTCATGTGTTTCCTTGGGTTGCCCGGGAGTGACTCACAAACATCTCAGCATCCGAGGTCTTTGTCTCCAGAAAGTTGCAGTACAATCGACCTCCAGGGACAGCACTTAAATCCCATTTAACAGAGGGTGCTGCGAGAGAAATAATTCCCCTCTCTTGTGCAAGACACGCATGTGCAGAGGCAGACACCCCTTGGCAGCAGTTCTTTCCCAGTGCCTGGAATTATTCCGCGTTTCGGAGTCACGACATGCTAAATCTTAATGACGGATTTGGAGAGAAGGCAGCTTCCCACCCCGCTGCTGGGGATTTGACAGCAGACACGCCAGGGGCACAGCTTTAAGCACATACAGGCCTTAGAGAGAAGAGCTGGTGTTTCCAGCCCTGTTAGTGCCTCAGTTTCCCTGGGGAACTCTTCCCACAGCAGCCTTGGTCTGTTGGGGTGCGTTTTGCAAGGAACGGCTCCTCTCCTGTCTCAGCTGCTGCTCCCAGGAGCTGGGCTGGGTGTGAAAAGCATCCCGGCTGGGGATGGAAGGCTGGAACGGTGTCCCTGTGTGCTGGGGAAGAGGTGACAGAGGCCGGGTGCATGCGTTGGCTGGGACGCACTGCTGGTGTGTGCTGAAAGTGGTGTCACTTTGCCTGGGCTCCCAAAGCCCGGTAGTAATCAGTGCTAATTGCAATTACCTCCTCCCCGCTGTCCGAGTGGAGACCAACAGGTTATTTCCTGAAAAGCTTTTGTTTGTCTTTCCTGCCCGCATTCCCGGTAGGAAATCTGCCCTTCCTGGGAAGGGCGATTGGCATCGTTCTGCCTGGGGAGTTTGTCTGTGGTCACCTCGGGCTGGCTCAGGTTTAACTCTCCCCAAGGCCTCGAGGGTCAGCAGGAACTGGGAATTAAATGCTGTGTCCTGTGGTTGAAGGCGAGGAGCTGGGAGAGCAGCTGGAGCCTTATTTTGGGGGACCAGGCACTGTCTCTTCGCATCACCTCGGGTCCCTTCTGCTCAAGAGCATCCCCCATCTGCCTCCAACCATGCGAAGGTTCCCTTTGCACCACGCAGATGTTAACTGGGAGGATTCTATTCCAGAAATCCCCTGGCACTGACCCCTCCTAACCCAGCTATTCATGGCATCCAGCGCCTTGCAGCAGCTGGAGGAATCTGGGAAGAGCGTGGCTGGTGAGAGTGAGTTATGTTTAGCTCCTTGTCCCTTTCCCTGGAGCTAAAGTTTTTCTAGACCTTAAACCTCCTCAAAATGCTCAATCCAGCTGCCGTCGCTGTTTTGAAGGATATAAACCTGGGTGAGGATGCCGTTGCCCTGTAGCAAACTCCGTTTTCCAAGGTAAATGAGCTGTGCCAGGAAGATCCCAGCCTTGCAGGCCTGGCTGTGAGCTGCACCCACCCAGAGCTGGTGGGAAAAAGTCAAAATGAGTCTTGGAGCAGCAGCAGTGGAAATCTGGGTGGCAGTTTGTCCCTGTGTGCCTCCATGCCCGGCTCCTGCTGGGTGAACGCCATGAGCTGGTAAAGGTTCACGGTCCCGCCCTAGCAAAACGGTGTGGAGCCTGCCCAGAGGCTCCGAACAGGTTTGGTAACGGCGGGCTGTGGTTTGGGAGCGGCTCTGGAACGTGCCCGTTAGAGGAATGCAGTCAGTGGGGTCGGGGTTACCGGGCACCGGCGTCGCTGGTGACACCAAACCCTTGACCGGTGTCCCGAAGCTCAGCGGGGAAGGGTGGGTTTGGCTTCTTGACACAGGGACCTGGAGAGAGGTGGAGGAGAGAGCTGCCCCGTGCACGGCTGGGCCTGCAGGAGGATTTTTCAAGGTGTGGTGGGACCAAGCCTTGAAGCCTCCCAGGCCATCGCTGCTCATTCACTCTGTGCTTTCCTCCCTACTTGGAACGCTGCAGCTGTGGGGTGACAGTCCATGGGCCCTGGGTCTCTCAGTCTTTAGTGGCAATTAGACCTTTCTTAATATCTGGTTTTCTCTCAGAGTGTCCTTGGCTTTCCTTCTGGTGTGAAGGAGAAGCATTATCTAAACACAGGACTGGAAACTGGGAGCTGCTGGGTTCTCACACCGGCTCTCACACCACTCACTTGGGGACTTGGGCAAGTCCATTTAATGTCTTTTGTCTCTCATTTCCTTTTTACAGCTGGGAGGAAATTAATACCAGCTCTGTAAAAGACTCCCAATTGATCTGTTAATTTCTTGTGAGTGCTTCAAGATAAAACCAGGGTACGTGCTCTTGCTGCTCTCAAAAAAAATTGTTCAAGTGTTTCTGCAAAAGGCCTCTGTCCACAGATTGTTCTCAGGGCATGTTGTGGTTGTGTGTGGGCACCTTCTCCTCCCAGGAAGCTGATGCTCCAGGTCTTCCCAGTCCTCCCTGGAATGTGTGCTGGGCAAGCAGCCGGCTGTGATCCATCCCAGCCTGCTCAGAGGGGATGTTGGTCCCAAAATGTTGCTGTTGTGGTGATCCCCTCCTGCATCGTGAGCCCTCAGAGACACTTCCCTGCATGGATGCTCCCTGTGAGATTCCAGGAGCCGTGGAGGTGTCCTGTGGGGAGTCAGTGATGGGGAAAATGGGCTCTTGGGGTTTAATGAAGCAGGTACGGGTGAGTCAGGGAGGCAGGATGGCTCCTGCCCTGCCCTGCCTGCGAGCGCAGGGACAGCCTGGCGCTCCTCTGCCTGTTTCCCACAGGTTCCTGGACATGGATCTCCCCTGAACGTGGCTCTGGCCAGCTCCGTGGGGACGTGCTGGAGCCCTGGTTACTAAAGCCAAGCCTAAGGCGGGTGAAATCCCACACTGGAGCAGACGGGAGCAGGACGAGTCCCTTCCCCACACCAGCGCCGCAGCGAGAGTTTGCTGCAGAGCTGCTCCACGCAGTGCGGGGGAGCCAACTGTTTAGCTGGGACTGTTCTTAGTTAATTAGTGTGTCCTTTAGAGCTGGAAAGGGGACAATTAGGAGCACTCGGGCTGTCGCTGGCTCGCCTGGCTGACCAGACCTCCTGGGCCAGGGCAGTGAGGTTTAATTGGGAGGAACCGCTGGCGGCTCTCTGGCCGCAGGCTCAGCAGTGTCTGCTTTGCAGGGAATGCCGGGTGCTGGATCACGCAAAAGGCTCCTCAGGATTTTCTGAGCTGTCCCACGGTGTCTGGAAAGAAAGAGGGATGCAGCCCCTTCGGATGGGGGAAAAGCAAACCAGGGAGCAGCCGCCCATCCCTGTGCTGGAGGGAAGAGTGGGTGCTGAGCCTGGATCGGGCCCAGGGAAGAGATCTCCGTGTTATCGCTGAATTCCCTGTGTAAACAGCTCATTTCTGAGTGTACACAGCAGGTTCTGGCAGGGGGGCCGCCCATCCTGGCAGGCTGGAATCCAGGGTGCCTGCGGATGATTCAGAGCCGGGATCGCCGCGTCCTCTCCGGCTCTGCAGCACTGCAGCGCTGCCGGGGCCCAGCACACCTGCAGCACTCACACACAGTAGCTGCCTGCCCTGCACCCTTCCCGGAGCGTGCTGGGGGAGGGAAATGGCGTTTGCCTTTCCCAGGGCAGCGCGTTGCTCCTGGAGGGTGCCAGGGCAGGTGGGGAGCTGGACTCATCTGCATGCGGCTCCTGGCTCTGGCTGCTGCAGGATGCGGTGACGCCTTTGCTCATGTTCCCCAGGCTGCTCGGCTCTTTGGGGACCTCTCTGCATCTCGAGATCCAGCCCTACACGGGAAGGAAACCTCGTGGTTTCCTGGCAGTGCCACTGTCATCGTCCTTGGGCATTTCTCTGCTGGTGCTGTGGCTGGGAGGGGGCTGCATCACCAGGGTTCGCAGTTGGGCACTCCCTGCGTCCCTCTGGAGCGTGGCAGTGCCTGCTGTGGCTGCCGTGGGATTAGAGGGAAGCGCTCTGCTGCTCCCTCCAGCTGCCTCAGCTGAGGTGTCTGCGCTTGTCTCCCTTTCCGTCAGAGGATTTACTCAGGGCCTGCCAGTGGGAATTACCTGGGAACTCTGGGAGCTGCTGCTGCGGGAGGACGGTGCCCCTGGGAAGCTGTCAGACATCACAGCCCTGCTGCACTCCCCGCCAGCCCCTCCTCACACAGCGGTGCAGGGAAGCGTCTCTTGTCTCCCAGGGATGGAGGGCTCTGCCCTGGTGCTGCACTGGCCAGGGCTCCTGCTTTGGCTGCTGTGGCTGTGCCTTGAGGGCTGACCAAGCCATTTCTCAGGAGTCTTCCTGCGTGGAGCCAGTTGTGTGAGTTGTGGCTGCTTGGCTGAGCTGCAGCAAGGCTGGTACCTGGCAGTGTCTGCTTTTTGTCCTGTGGCTTTCGGGTTTTGAGTCACCCAAGGGCTGGCCCGATGCTATCAACCCCGCTCTTATCTTGTGCAAAGCAGGCACGGTCCAGCCAGGTCACCTTCCCACACATGGCTGCCTCACGGGGCTGGGGTGGCTGGGGCTGTACCAGGCAGCCCTCGGGCTCCTATCGCAGAAACTCCTTCCCTTGCCCCGGGGCTGTTTGCGTTAGGTGGGAGAGAGGGTAAAACCAGGAGCAGTTCTGCGGCTGCGAGGTGGGGCCGAGCTGGGTGAGCGAGGTCTGTAGGCACAGGGGTGATAATGTCACTCCAAGGGAAGAGAGAACAGTCCCTTCGTCACCTGGCGAGGGGTCCCAGTGGGTATGGGCTGTGACAGCGTGGCATTTGGGGTGTTGTGTGCAGTCCAGCTGGTCGGGGTCACAGCCACGCTGTGCTGTGCACCTCGGGCAGGCAGACCCTGGAGGCACCAGCCCAGGGCTTCATCCCCTCCCATCCCACCTGGATGGAGTTGATCCTGACTCCTGAAAATGCCTGGAGGCTGCAGGGCAGTGCTGGATGCTCGTGGATTTTAACCCAGTCCTGAGCAGCAGCCTGGCTGCAGCCGCTGCCCGCCCAAGTTTGGGGTGCAGGAGTGACCCCGAAATCAGGAATGGATGTTTTGCTTTTCCCTTCTCCCCGTGCTGGCTTTGCACACTGCGCCCGCGGCGAGGTTTGGGGGGTGGCTTTGTGGCCTCTGTGTGGGATCTGCGTTCACTCAGTGACTCACAAAAAGCAGCATAAATTAATTACCTTCCTGGCTCTTGGCTTTGCTTCGTAATTAGCGACAACAAAATAATGAGGCTTGAATGAAACATTTGGTTTGTTCTGGAGGAAATTGTTTTGCTTAGAAGCACTTTCTGTACCTGCGTCTTAACACGAAAAACAAGAAGTCAACTTCTCACCAGGAAATGGCATTTTGGGGTGGAAAATCAACGCTTTTCCGTTCTGGACATTGAAGCCACTGGGTGCTTAAAAGGTTGCCCAAGTCAACCCAAATTACAGAAACCAACCCAAAAAGAGCTGCAGGGGAGTGCTGGGGTGACCTGGACCTGCATTAAAACCCTGCCTGCTCCCTGGTGAGACAGAAAAGGGTTTGGCAGAGCCCAGACTGCGTCATGGCCCTGCATGTGCCCTCCCAGTGGGATGGCTGTGGGAATAAGCCAGGCTGGAGCTCCGTGGGGCTGGAATTTCAGGGCAGGTGGTGACGTTGGAGGCTGAGAGAGGCAATGGATGTAATTTAAGAACAGTGGTTTTACCCCCTCTCCTGGCAGGATGACACCAGCCGTGGCCTCGCTCTATTTATAGGTGTAAATCAGCAGCTATTTAATTCCTTTTGAGCAAGTTCAATTTTCATCCCCTTCCCTCGAGGCTTCCCCGTTACATCTGGTGCGGCTCTCTCCGTTCTCCTTGTTCCCTGCCTTTGCAGGGAGCTGCTGGATCCGGCTCCTTTTCCAAGGGAGAAGCAGAGCAGGGCTGAGACATCCCCACATCCCACGATGGCCCCGCTGGAGGCCACCAGCAGTCAGCAGAGCCTGGCTGATCTTTGGGCAACTGCTGGTCAGGCGAGGGAAGGGAGAAATCCAGTGTGGTTTCTTCAGAGGGAAAAAGGATAAATGGAAAGAATCTGCAGCCGAACTCTGGAAGACTGGGATGGGTTTTCCCCTGGGAGCCAGTTGCAAAATATTCTCTAACTGCATCGCCATCCTCACGGGGCTTTAACCCTGCTGGGGTCTTACCCCCCATCCTCAGCCCCCCAGCTCCCCAAAACACGGGGTGGGAAGGGCAGATCTGGGGGCTCGGAGCTCTGCAGACCCTGAGCCCAGCCCAGCCTTCCTTCCCTTCCCTCCCTGCTGCTTCTTCACAGGGAGAGAGAAGGGGATGGTGCTGAGTCATGGCCTGGTGGATCACTTGTCCCCAGGGCTGGTGACACATCAGAGATTTTGGGGTTCAGCCAGCGAGGTATCAGCGTGTGGGGCTCTCTGTCACACGGGAACGTGGGAAGGTGTCCACACCCGCCTGTGTCCCTCACCCCGGGACTGCAGCTGCCCCACCCGGCCCTGCCAGCCTGGTGTCCTCAAGGGTTAAAGCGGCCCTTGGAGGGGCCCGGTGCTGTCGGACGCGTGTGTCTCCTCCAGCCCGGCTCTCTGCAGTGTCCTTCAGAAGGGCAGCCCTTCTGAGCATGCCTGCTCCCCTCGCCGCCGCCTTCCCAGCCCCTGTGCCTTCTCCCGGGGCTTTTCCAGCTCTGCAGCTCCACACCCAGCCCCGGCCACTCGCTCCCACCCTGCAGCCCAGACCGGCACCCGGGGTCCCCGGGGCTGCAGAGAGCATCACCCCGGGGGCTTCACCGCCCCTCGCCCAGACTGACCCCTCATCTACTCCCTCGTCCCAGAAAAGATTCCCCGGGGGTGGGAGAGCTCCCAGCCCTGGTTAATAATTGAGGGATTCCTCTGCCTGCTGGAGCCTGCCTTCCCATCAGTCACCCCATCCCACGGCGGGATGCTGGCTCAGCACTCAGAGCAGGATCCCACCAACAGATTGGTACCAATGAACTCTGGAGTGCTCTAAAAATACTGAGCGGAGCAAGCAGGGAGCAAAAAATGGCTGAGATTCAGTAAAATCAAAGGCATAATTAAAATGCAGCCCGTGTAAGTGTATTTTTAGGGCCCTACAAAAAGGCTGTAAACCATCGAATTCCCATCAGCACACGAATGTTCCAGTTTAATGGAATCCTGGGGCCTGTGGGGAAGAAGTGAGGGATGCTTAATTGTCAGTGTTTGTGTTTTATTCATGATTGAACATACTTAGCAAGCAAAAACTGATCTGCTGTTGGCTTCTCGCTGCTTGTGTGGCTTTAAGCCTTATTCCAGCCAGAAACTGCCCGGTGTGCTGGAAGGGTCAGTGGTTCCCGGGGTTTGCGTGAGCTGTGCATGGAAAAGGGATTATCACCTCCCCTCGACAGGGAGCTCCCTGCCGGGGCTGCCGTGGGGCGCTCGGAGCTTGTGTGGGCTCCAGGGGATCCAAGAAAAAAGGAAAATCCCGTGGGGATGAATCAGGAACCGCGTCCAGGCTGGGAAGCCCCTGAGTGCAGGTGCCTGGGTGCTGGGGGTGCACTGGGAGAGTTTGGGTGCTCCCATCCCCTCCCAGCCTCCCCTCGTGCCTGAAGCCGAAGCCCTCGAGTGTTTGCTCTGGGGTTGGCGCTGCTGTGGCAAAGCCAAGGCAGGAACCGGGCTGCTTCCAGCATCACTGCAGCACCAGGGCCCCTTCGGAGCAGCTGGAATGTGCACGGAGCCTTGGGAGCGATGAATCCCCTGGGCTCGCCCCGCTGGAGCCTGTGCCCGCAGCTCAGGTGGCAGTTTGGGGGCTGATCCTCCCCCCAGGGACGCGCCCGTGGCTGCCAGTCCCTAGGGAGGGGTTGTGCCAGTGTGGCCCTTTCCCGTGGGAGCCGGATTCGCGCTCCGGGCTGCGCAGGTGGAGGAGGGATGAGCCGGCCCTGGCGCAGATGTGACCCCTGCGGGCTCGGGGGGGATCTGACTCGTTCCGGAGGGGATTTAATCTGTTGTGGAATTGCTGCAGATGGCGCGGCCGGAAGGAACGGAGGAACACGGCATGCCAAGGCAGGGTTCCTTATTTTAAACCGCTTCCCTTGCCAGGGAACAAATATGCCTCGCTTCAAAATAATAATTATAAAGCCTGGGAGAAGATCCAGGGAACCCAAAATCCTCCTGTGGGTGTTGGAGTGCTGTCAGATGCCCGGCTGGGGGTGTTTGGTGGGAATGTCATCCCAGCGGGTCAGGGCTGGCACAGAGACCTGCGTTTGGAGTTGTGCTGTGATTGAAAAAGGGGAAAATGATTCCCTGTTACCTTGCACCCCAAGGATGCATCCTGTCCCTGCTGCAACCAGCCATGCAGACCTCCAGGAAGGAGAATTGCATCCTGAAATCCACCAAGCAGCAGCTCCCCTCCCTGTCCCCCGTGTCAGGGATGCCCAGGGATGAGCACTGTGCCTGGCATGCTGGGGACAGTGGCTCTGGGTGGGCAGGCTGCTGTCTGATGGGAGGGAAATCCACTGCCGGCGTGTGCTCGGGATCAGCGCTGCGAGGGGAAGAGCTGGAGCCAGTGGCAGCTCCGAGGAGAGAACTGCCTGTGCTGCGGTCACTGTCCCCCCATCACAGGGCCGGGGGACACAGAGACCCCGCGGTGTCCCAAGGGGGGCTGTCACCTGCTGCACTGGGACTTGCAGGGTTCTGGCCTGAGACCAGCAGTGCCATGGTCTGGTTAAGCTGCAGTTTCCACTCGATGGAGCAGGGCAGGAGGGGAAACTGAGGCACACAAGGAGTGACAGATCACGAAGAGTGCGGGGAGGGCTGGGAACTGCTGTCCCCCTGCAGACAGGCATCCTCCATTCCTGTAGCCAACGTGTGCCTTCCTCTCTGCTTCTCTCCAGGCTTCCACGTGATCCCGTCAGTGTCCAGCATCGTTCCCGAGAGCTGCCTGCTCATCGTCGTGGGCCTTCTGGTTGGGGGGCTCATCAAAGGGGTGGGTGAAAAACCCCCCATCCTCAAGTCGGACATCTTCTTCCTCTTCCTCCTCCCCCCCATCATCCTGGACGCCGGCTACTTCCTGCCCCTGCGCCAGTTCACCGAGAACCTGGGCACCATCCTCATCTTCGCCGTGGTGGGGACGCTCTGGAACGCCTTTTTCCTGGGGGGGCTCATGTACGCCGTGTGCCAGCTCGGCGGGCCTGGCCTCAACCACATCGGCCTCCTGGCCAACCTGCTCTTCGGCAGCATCATCTCGGCCGTGGACCCGGTGGCCGTGCTGGCCGTGTTCGAGGAGATCCACATCAACGAGCTGCTGCACATCCTGGTCTTCGGGGAGTCCCTGCTCAACGACGCCGTCACCGTCGTGAGTGCCCACCCTGTGCAGGTCCCTCCGAGGTGAGGCTGTCTCTGGCCACAGGGACAGTTTGAACCCTGCTCTCCTCTCTCCCTGCCAGGTCCTCTACCACCTCTTTGAGGAGTTTGCCAACTTCGAGCAGGTGACCATCATCGACATCATCCTCGGCTTCCTCAGCTTCTTCGTGGTGTCGCTGGGCGGGGTCTTGGTGGGCGTTATTTACGGGGTGATTGCTGCCTTCACATCCCGCTTCACCTCCCACATCCGTGTTATCGAGCCCCTCTTCGTGTTCCTCTACAGCTACATGGCCTACCTGTCTGCCGAGCTCTTCCACCTCTCCGGCATCATGGCGTGAGTTGGGAGTGGGGGACGAGGCGTCCTCCTGTCCCCAGGACCCCTGGGAGGATTTACTGTGGTGTAACCACAACCCTGTGGCCGGCCCAGCGTGGTCAGTGTGTGCCCAGTGAGGCCCGGGGTGTGTTTGGGCTGGGATTTCAGGGAGGCACATGAGGGAAGGGAGTCCTGGGAGTTGTCCCACAGATCCCGGGTGGTGGCAGCCTGTTCCCGTTCTCCTGGGCACACAGGAGCAGGCAGGGCCTGCTGAGCCCTCAGCACCACACGGGTTTGTGCTCCAGTGCTCGCTCCTGCCCTGCCAGGGGAAGGACAAACCTCCTGTTGCCTTTTCTGGAGGCCTTGAATGTTTCGTGGTGGTTCACAAGGCCTGTCCGACCCTGGAGTTTGGTGTCAGAGCACAAAGCGCTGCTGCAGGGCCAGGGCTTGGGGCTGTCCCCGCGTCCCCACAGCTGCTGAGTGCCCCGACCTCCCACCAGGCTCATCGCCTCCGGCGTGGTCATGCGGCCCTATGTGGAAGCCAACATCTCCCACAAGTCCCACACCACCATCAAGTATTTCCTCAAGATGTGGAGCAGTGTGAGCGAGACCCTCATCTTCATCTTCCTGGGTGTCTCCACCGTGGCTGGGCACCACTACTGGAACTGGACCTTCGTCATCAGCACGCTGCTCTTCTGCCTCATCGCCAGAGTGCTGGGTGAGTGCGGGGCAAAGCCCTCGGGGTGGCGAAAGAATCCTGGGATGGTTTGGGTTGGAAGGGACCTTAAAGCCCATCTCGTTCCAACTGCCACGGGCAGGGACACCTCCCGCCAGACCAGGCCGCTCCACGCCCTGTCTGACCTGGCCGTGAGTGGCCACCTGGGTTCTGGGGAACTCTCAGGACCGTGATGGTTTTTGTGGGGAGGCTGGAGATGCCTGGGTGGCACTGCTGGGCATCTCCCGTGCCGGTGGTTGGTGTGGGGAGATGGGGCTGAGGCCGTGGCTGTGCCCGACATGGGGTGAAGCTGGTGAGGGGTGTTGAGATGAGCAGGCAGCTCCCACCTGCCCCCACGGCCCCGAGGGGCTGCAGGGTGGGCCCTTTGTGGCTGGGGGGCTCCTTCACCGTTCTCACAAGGCTCTGCTGCTCCCCCAGGCGTCCTGGTCCTCACCTGGTTTATCAACAAGTTCCGAATCGTGAAGCTGACGCCGAAGGACCAGTTCATCATCGCCTACGGGGGCCTGCGGGGAGCCATCGCCTTCTCCCTCGGGTACCTCCTGGACTACAAACATTTCGGCATGAGGGACATGTTCCTCACAGCCATCATCACCGTCATCTTCTTCACCGTTTTCGTGCAGGTTGGTGGCACTCGGATTGTGCTTTCGGAGGGAAGGGGGGCTCTTCATGGCCGTGTGGAGAGTGGGAAGCACATCCCCAGCCTCCATCCCTGGCCCTGTCACCGTCCCACGTCCCCAAAACGCTGCCCGGTGACACTGAGAGTGGTGTGGCTGTGCTGAGCCCATCCCACTCGCACGTGAGCAGAGACATAACCCCCTCTCCTTCCCCAGGGCATGACCATCCGGCCCCTGGTGGATCTGCTGGCTGTGAAGAAGAAGCAGGAGACAAAGCGCTCCATCAACGAGGAGATCCACACGCAGGTAACGCGCTGCTCCGGCCCCGCGCGCTGCCTTAGCCCTCTGCTCTCTCTGCTTCTGCCACTCCACCACTGTCACTGGGACCTGCCCCTAAGTCAGAGCCCAAGGTAAGGGGGGCAGAGCGAGGGCTCTCCCCTGTCTGTGTCGTCCAGTGCCCGCTCCAGCCCAGACCCCGCCGTGCCTGTAGAGCTGAGCCCGGTTGTGTGGGTCCGTCCTGCCCTCCCAAAGCCCATCCTGGACCCACGGCCCTGATTTCACACGCCCTGAGCGCCCTCCCCATGTGTCAGTGTGGGTGTCAGGGGAGGGAGAGGGTGGGCAAGAGCCCTCCGAGCTGCTCACGCCTTGGACCATCTCTTCCAGTTCTTGGATCACCTTCTGACAGGGATCGAGGATATCTGTGGCCACTACGGGCATCATCACTGGAAGGACAAGTGAGTGGGGAGGTTTGGTGGCCAGGGAAGGGTTTCAGTCACCACCCAGAAGTTTCACAGCCCTGTACCAGGGTTTTCCCCAGGCTTTAATATCCACCCAGACTCCCCGTGGGGAATTATGGCCCTGGGTTGGGAGCAAGTGGGGCTGCAGGGCTGCACCCCTTGGCCACACCACCCACAGCAGGTCCGTGGCAGGGTGGGAGCTGCCAGTGGCCGGTCCCTGCAGGAGCTCAGGACCATCCCCAGCAGGTGCTGGGTGTTGTGCAGACACCCTGGCTCGGGAGGGGTTCAGGGAAGCCGGGCCTGACCGGTGCTGGTTGAACTGGACCCAGCAGCACTGTCCTGGGCAGGGCTGGGGAGCAGGGAGTGGGGTCAGGGCAGGGCCAGACTGACCTGTGGCTGCTCCTCCTCCTCGCCCACGTTCCCGGGAAGGCTGAACCGCTTCAACAAGAAGTACGTGAAGAAGTGCCTGATCGCGGGGGAGCGCTCCAAGGAGCCCCAGCTCATTGCCTTCTACCACAAGATGGAGATGAAGCAGGCGATCGAGCTGGTGGAGAGCGGGGGCATCGGCAAGATCCCCTCGGCTGTCTCCACCGTCTCCATCCAGTGAGTTCCCAGCCCTGGGCACCCTCCCAAGGCACCCTGAGTGCTCCCTGCTGGTGGCACAGGGCAGGCAGCCCCTGGGTGCTGCGTGGCTCTGAGTCCTGTCTGTCCACACAGGAACATCAACCCCAAGACCCTCCCTGTGGAGCGCATCCTCCCAGCCCTGTCCAAGGACAAAGAGGAGGAGATACGGAAAATCCTCCGCAATAACCTGCAGAAAACCAGGCAGAGGGTGAGCTGTCCCCTGGCGCTGTGCGTGTCCCCTTTGCCTCGCTGGGAGTGGCAGGGACACTGCCCACCAGGAGCGCTCAGCTGGGCCCTTCGCCCCTGCTGTCCCTGCCCTGCTGTGCCTCGTGCTCCTGACCTGACTCCCCTGCCCCAGGAGGCTTTTCCCCCTGGGATGGTGCTGGGATGGTCTGAGGCGGAGGCAGACGTGGTCAGTGGCTGAGCCCGGCCTTTAAACCCCTGCTGGGCCAGGCGGGTCAGGATCAGTGCCTGTGGTGGCACACCAGGGATGAGCCACCAGTCTGCCTGGACCTGCTCTGCCCACTGGTGGCCGTTCCATCCATCTCCAGGAAGAACGGGGCTGTGACCTTTCTTTCCCTTTCCGTGTGGGATTTTAACCTGTCTCCTTTTCTTGGGATCTCTTCCCAGTTGCGCTCCTACAACCGGCACACGCTGGTGGCCGACCCCTACGAGGAGGCCTGGAACCAGATGCTCCTGCGGAGGCAGAAGGCCCGGCAGCTGGAACAGAAGGTGCTGGGGGACACCAGGGTGGGGATGCTGCCAGGGCTGGGCGGGAGGGGGGCCTGGGGGGCTTCCCAGCCTGGGAAGACACAGGGAGGGGCTGAGGTTGGGGTGACAGAGGGTGACCCCAGGCCTTGGCGGTTCTCTGATTGCCCCAAGTCCCTGGAGCGTGGCTGGGAGGATCTGTGCCCGTGTCCTGTGCACACCGCCGCTGCTCCCTGCTTGTCCGTGCCTCCCCTGCCCACCTGCCCTGGCCACGCCGATGACGGTGCCCTGCTCCATTCCAGATGAACAACTACCTGACGGTGCCGGCGCACAGGCTGGACTCGCCCACCATGTCCCGGGCTCGCATCGGCTCAGGTAGGTGGGAAGGAGCTGCAGGACGAGCAGCAGCACCGGCACGGGGAGCACTCAGAGGTTGTGCTGTCCTGCACCCCCTCAGCTCCCTGCGGCTCTCCAGCCCCGGCCATCCCCGTCCCGCACTCACCCAGCCAAGCCCCAGGGGTTGCTGTTCCGAGCAGAAGCACCCAGCTCACTCCCCAGCACCATTCCCACGGGACAGGCAGGCTGGGCAGCCTGTCCGGAGCTCAGCTCGCCCCATCCGCGCAGCCCCGTCTCTGTCCGTGCCCCGCCCAGCCCTCCTCGGGCGGGGGATCGGGAGCGCTCAGCCCCGGGCCCTGTTGCCGCTGGATTCCCGGTTTGTCCATCACACATTCGCTTTGCCATCCTCGGTTCCTCCTGTCCTGTGTGTCCCCTGCCGCTGCGGGTGTCGGGTGTCGGGGTGTGACGGGGCTGCGGAGCCCGCGGTTCATCAGCAGAGGGCAGCTTCGCCCTTCCCGATGGAGCCGCGCTGCCCGCAGCTCCAGCTGGGATGTGGAAACCGGGAAAAGGAGTTACACAGCGGAACTGGAAATCAGCGAGACAGCCCAGGCGCCCCAGCCCCAAACAAACATCTGGGGTGCATCACCGGGGGGTCCCTGCGACCCCCCTTCCCTGCCTGACCCCCTTCTGCCCCCCAGACCCGCTGGCCTATGAACCCAAGGAGGACTCGGAGAACCTGCCCATCATCACCATCGACCCAGCCTCGCCGCAGTCCCCCGAGTCCGTGGACCTGATGAACGAGGAGCCCAAGGGCTGCAGTGGCCTCCCACCGTCTCCCGAGGAGGATGAGGAGGGGCTGGTGATGCGGGTGAAGGAGCCTTCCTCCCCGGGGACTGACGACGTCTTCACCCCGGGGCCCAGCGACAGCCCCAGCAACCAGCGGATGCTGCGGTGCCTGAGCGACCCCGGCCCGCGGCCGGAGCCCGAGGAGGGGGAGCCCTTCATCCCCAAGGGGCAGTAGCTGCTGGCACAAAGCCTCCAAATCGTTTCTCTCTCTCTTCATTCGTTCTTTCTTTGCTCTCCTGTTTGGTTTCCTGTCACTACACACCGGGTTTGGGACGGGGAGACTGTCCTGGATGGACTGGGATTGCCAGGACAGCTCTGCCCAACGAGCCCTGGGCTGGCCCCAGTGAGCAGGGAAGGAGCCCTGGGATGCCCCGGGCTCCTCGGACAGCGTGGCCTGGGGGTGACGGACAATTTTCCGCCCGGGATTGGGATTTGCAGGTGCCTCACAGCCCCCGCGGGGCTCTCCCAGAGGTGCCCACCCACTCAGGACCTGCGGCCGGCTCTGACCAGGGGTGTCCACAGTCGCTCCCCCATGGCACAGCTTCCCCTGTCCCCACCTGTGCTTTACCCGCCCCTCGCCCTGCTCCGGAGCAGAAGGATGGGACAGCAGGAGCTGTCCCGGGGCTGGCACACACACGCTCCCCCTGCACCCTCCCAGGGGCCTCGGGCTTGTGCCACTGCTCCCTTGCCTTGGCAACTTCCCCGTGGGACCAGCTGTGCCTGGGATCCTCCCTCCTGGCCTCACATTTCATGCCAGGTCTTTTCAAATAAATACTCTAGAGCCATGCAGGGGGGAGCTGGGACCCCCCTCGCTTCGAGCAGCCACTCCATCCCTCCTGGAACTACTGTCACCTGTCCCCATGGGGACCCTCGCCAGCCTTGGCCCCTCGCCTTGTGCCAGCGTGGCAGCGGCTGCTCCTTAACCAAAGATGGGGCCCGGGGTGTGCCAGGGGGGTTCTTTGTCTCCCTGTGACCGAGAGGAGCTGGGGGACAGCCAAGGGCCAGCCCCTCCAGCGTGGGGACACGCTGGACCCGGAAGGCTGGCAGGAAGGGGACGACTGGGGGTGCCGGGGGTCCTGGAAGGACCTGTCTTTCCCCAAGGCTCGGGAGGGATCACCGTGTGTTCTGGTGACTTGCAGCCCTCCCGGGGCTCAGGGGTGTTCTGTATCTGTCACCTCGTCCCCCAGATGCCACCCAGCTCCTGCCATGTGCCCCCTTCGCCGTGGGAGCTGCGGGGTGCTCGCCGCCCCCTCCCCGGGGACCCCTGGCCGCTGTCCGCTCCCTGTGCCGTGCCTTGCCACGCTCTGCCCCGCTGCCTTGGTGGGCACCAGTCCCACATCCCACCCGCTCCACGTCCTGCTGGGACCCCCAGGGTCCGCGGGGCTCCATCACCGGGGCGAGCGCCCACGTCGCTGCCTGCGCCTGCCTGCTGCCCTGCTCTGTCTCCAGGAGGAAAAAAAGCAATGGAAATTCTCTTGTATAAAAAGGAAAAAAAAACCAAACCCACATGTAAAGAGATTCTTGGTTTTTATCATAAATATTCTAATAAATTAATGTTAATTTTTAGTGGGGGTTTTTCCAGCTGTTCGGACTCCTGCCGCTGCCACACGGTCCCGGCTGTCCCAGAGGAACAAGGTGACTGTGAGACTTCGTCCCCATCGCTGGGATGGAGAGTTTGCCTCTCACCCTCCTGCCGTGGCTCAGGGACAACTGGAGCCCCATCCCGGACCCCCCAGCATCCCAGAGCTGCAGAGAGGGGAGCGGCTCAAGGCAGCGCCGGGGTGAGGAGCGGCACCACCCGAAAATCCCCCGGGATCCGCCCTCCAGCCCCAGCAGCGCCCGCTCCTCCTTCCACGCCCCGCTGGGGGTGTCCCGGAGCCCCTCGCTCCGGGGAACTGCAGTGGGAATTTTTTCCATGGCTGCAAATTAAAGCGCTGAGCCGCGAGCCGTGACTCAGCCCCCGGGCACCCGGCAGCGCGTCAGCGCTCGCCTTGCTCACCTGCCCAAAATACCCGAACCCCGGGTCCCCCTGGCCCGGGGGGCCCGGCTGGGTCACCCCCCTGCAGGGGCCCCCCCGTGCCGAGGATCCGTGGGCGGGATGAGGGGCCGGGGATGTGGGGCAGCGATGCCGTGGGAGCCACCCTTGCATCCCACGGGGTCTGGGGTTTTGTCCCCGGGGCAGGGGGACACCAAGGCCGGAGGGTTTGGCAGGAACGGGCAAAGCCGGGCCCTGGCTCCATCCTCAGCGGGCAGAGCAGCGGCTCCGCCATCCCAGGGGACGGAGCACGAGGGGTGCCGGACCCTGCCCACCCCGGACAGGGAGCAGTGCCCGGGAGCTCTCCTGCCCGCCTGCTGGGCAGCGTCACCTGCAGCCCGGCTTCAGTCAGACCTTTAGAGCGAGAGCTCCCCAAACCCAGGCATTTCCAGGATATTCTTGTTTCTCTCTTAAAGGGTGAGTAACTTCTTTTAATGAGGGAGGACTAATGATCCCTGCAGGGCTGGGATGTCACCGCTGAGCCACCGCCCAGGCACACGCAGTGCTGCGGCCGGGGGGTGGATGGGCCCCAGCGCGTCCCCCCGACCCCGCGGGCCTGGCAGGGATGTCCTGTGTGTGCCTCTCCGTGCCCCACATCCTCCCCTCCCTCCCAGAGCACGTTTGGACCTTGGTGGTGGCACCAAGGACGGGGAGAAAAGGGACTCTGAGCAGGATGATCTTGTCCTTGCAGGTCTGTGCCGTGGCGTTTGTGCCCCTTCCATCGCCCCCATCCACCAGGATTAAAGACCTGCTGCCTCTGCAGCCAGGACAGGGCTTTCCCGTGCCTCAGTGTCCCTCTGGTCCAGCACGGAGCCTGCCTGGGGTGCAGCAGGTGGCAGGAGGGGAGTGAATGTCCCCATGGCCCCAGCAAGGACCGAGAGCCCTCGAAGAGCCCATGAAATCACTGCCCAAGTCACCGACTCCAGGCTCAGCAGCCTCCACAGCAGAGCTCCTGGCTTTCCCAGCGATGACACAGGGTGTCCCCGAGCTGCCACCACCCACAGCCCTGCTCTGGTGTCACCCGGGGCCCGAAAACCCAAAGCGAAGGGAGCTGCTGCGCTCCCTGCCAGGCCCGGATTAGTGGCACTGAGATGGGTCATCCCCTGCCACGGCTCAAGTCACGCCAAGGAAAACATCGCGTGGTGTCACCGGGAAGCCACCGAGCCTGGGGACACACAGGTCACGCTGCCGGGGGACAGGGATGTCCCCAGCCAGTGACGCCCCAGGGCAGATTCAAGGGGGGCCACATCAGCGCTGTGTCCCTGTCCCCGCAGCCTGGCGCTGCCGTGTCCCCCCCCACTCCCCGGGCAGCATTTTGCAGCAGCCGGGGGAGGTGACAGGTGCCATTCCCCAGCTCTGTGTCACCTGCAGTAATGACACCCTGCGCTCCCTTTCATCTCACGGCCTCCCGGGTGGCCCCTTGCTGGTGACATCGCTCATCATCCCTTCCAGGACGGGATGTGGCTGAGTTCGGGGGTCCAGGATGGTGACACAGGGACTCCAGGCGGAGATCAGACAGTGACAGCAGAGAGTGACACCCCTCGTGCCACGCAGTGGTGCTCACAGTGCCCCTGTGCCAAATCCAGCCTTGCTGTGGCCAACACGGGGAAAACACCTCTGGGGACAGCTGCGGCCACCACAGCAGGCGGTGACACGGCCCCAGGGACACGGGTGACCAGCAGGGAGGGTCTGGGGACACCAGGCAGTGATGGCACCTTTGGGATGGGCTGTGTGGGAGTGAGCGGGGCTGGACAGTGAACCCGAGTGACTGGGAGGCGTCCAGGAACTGTGTTTGCCGAGGGAGGATTTGGACACGGCCGGGGAGAAGGACTCCACCTCCTAAACCCACAGCGGGCACGTGGACACGGGCATGTGCGTGGGGACGGCAGCGCGGGCGTGGGGACAGTGACGAGTGCGTGGGGACAGCAGCAGTGTGCACGGGACAGTGGGTGCTCGCCGGGGATGGTGGCCTTTGTGCGCGGGGACGGCCGGAATCTGCCTGGGGACAACTGGAATCTGCCTGGGGACAGCTGGAACCTGCCTGGGGACAGTTTGTGTGTGCGGGGGGACAGCAGCTCGGTGTGTGCGGGGGCAGCGGTGGCCGTGGTGCTCGGAACAGGCCGTGCGTGCACGGCGACAGCTGCTGCGGCCGTGGGGACAGGGACAGCCCGGCTGACGCGAGCGCGGTGGCGGTGCCAGGGCGCTGCCGTGGGAGCGGGGCAGCGGGAATGCCCCCACCCCGACAGCGACACTGCTGCTCCCCCGCGGCGACGCTGGGTGACGTTGGTGGCTCCGGGAAAAGGGCTTGGTCCCTGCTGCTTGCTCAGGGAGTTGGCACACGCCCTGCTTAATGCCGAGTGGGACGGAGCCGGTCCCACGCGGGTCACGGAGTCCCCGAGGTCTCCGCACCTCCAGGCTGACGAGGCTTTCACCCACTGCCCCACTCCCGCAGCTCCTCCAGCGCTTTTCCCCCGCTGACCGGCCCATCCCGGGCACGCGGGGATGACAAAGGTCCCCAAGGCCCCGGGGGGCTCAGCTCAGGTCGGGGGGCTCCATCTCCGCCCTCCCGGCTGTCCCCGCTGTTCCCGTGCCTGGCAGTGGGGTGTCCCCGCTCCTCCCCAGGACACGCCGGGGCCCGTTCCGACTCCGCCCGGCCGATGTCCCGGTGGGACGGAGCAGTGTCCCCCGGGCAGCCCCGGGATGCTGCCAACCCCACATCCGCGGGGCAAGCGAGGTCACGGCCTCCCGAGCCGCCGTTCCCCTGCCAGCCCCTGTCCCAGCCCCGTATCGCCAGAGGGGCTCTGCCACCCTCGTGCCACCCCCGGGAGGCAGGATCCGCCTGCGTTTCACCCCAAGATGATGATTATTCCTTAATTGCCAAGAAAACAAACGAATAAAGCCCGGGCTGGCCCTGGCTGAGCTGGGAGGAAAGGGCCCGGTGCCATTCCCAGCGCCGGGTTCGCTGCCCGCGGCTCCTGGGGATAATCGTTCGGTGATGGACGTTAACGAGCGGCTCCGCCAGCCCGGCCCGAGCGCGTCAGCTCTTCCCAGCGCGCCGATGTTTCCTCCGGAGCCAGCAGCGCCTCTGTCCCCCCGGCCCATCCCAGAGAATCCATCCCAGCTCATCCCAGGAGGATCTGCGGCGCCCTGTCCATCCCATTTCCGTGTCTGTCTCCTGCCCCGCCACCCAGGCCCCCTGTCCGCGGGGTGTCCGTGGGGTGTCCATGGGCTCAGCCCCCGAGCAGCCCTTCCTCTGCTGTCTTCCCGCAGCTGGATGGATACCAAAGCCACTTGGCCCCTCTCAGCCTCTTGGGAAACCCTTCCTGATCCAGCTTTTTTTGCCGGCAGCATCAAAAGGGTTTTGCAATGAGAGGCAGCTGCCTTATTTTATAATCAAGTTCCTCGGAAAATCACTTTCCAACAGGGCTCCCCTTGCCGTGTGCCCCAGTTCCAAGCCTCATGGGGAGCTCTGCAGTGCCTTCCCTGGGGTGAAAAGTCCCAGGGTCGATGTTCGGGAGTTTTCAGAGGAGTTCTTGCAATAAAACCCTGCGAGGGTGCAAAGATAAATCAGCACTGGCTCATCGCCCAGCAGGGCTTGTGGCTTCTAAGGATGGATCCCAGCTCCACGCAGGAACCGGGGAAATGGGAGCGGCCACTGCAGGAGAGGAGCTGGAGTTGTGTCCGTCCATCCCCGGGACCGCGGGGCACCGGCTGGGCGGGGAGGTGCCTGCTGGAAATGTCTGCGGGGTGAAACGATGCGGAGAAATGAGCTCTGCAGAGGGGTGGAATTGTTGGGATGAAAGGAAATGGGCGGCCAGAGGCTCGGGACACGTCTGGCCCCAGGAGGAGGTGGTGGCTGGGCTGAGAGCCGGGCCACGCGTGGGGATTTAGGGGCTGGCTCTGAACTCGCGGAGCTCCATCACCCCAGGGTGTGACTCCGCGTCTGCCGGGTGCAGAGCTGGCACCAGGGGGCCCTGGGGCCACTTCTGGCCGGGGACAGGGGCAGGGGGAGCTGGGGGTGTCAGGATGGGGACACTGAGCTGCGGAGTGACAGGCCGTGGGGTGTCAATGGGCGTCACCCCGTGGAGAATCAGTGGGGCACCAGCCTGTAGGGCATCGAGGGGCATCAGTGGGACATCAGGACACGGGGCACCTGTGGGGCAGCAGGGCGTAAATGGGGCATCACTGGGGCATCAATGGTACCAGTGGAGCGTCAGTCCACGGAGAGGCAGTGGAGTACCGGGCTGCTGGGCACCAACGGGACATCAGATTGTGGGGCATCAGTGGGGTATCAGGTTATAGGGCGTCAGTGGGACACCGTGTCACGGGGCATCAGTGGGCACCAGTGGGTGTGGATGGGATATCAGAGGTGTATCAAAGGGTACCAAGGGCCTATCAAAGGGCATCAGTGGGGCACCAAAGGGAACCAACAGGACATCAAATGTGGCATCAGTGTGAATCAGTGTGACATCAGAGGGCCTCAGCAGGGTCTCAAAGGACACCAAAGGGTCACCTGGGGGTCTCACAGGTCACCCAGGGTCACAGGGGGTTCTCAGAGGACACCCAGGGTCACAGGGGGGTCGCAGGGAGGGTCACAGGGGGGTCTCACAGGTCACCCAGGGTCACTCGGGCTCCCTTTAACGCCGTCCCTCGGGCGCGCGCCCGTCCTGACCAATCAGGGCCGGGATTCCCGCGCGCGGAGGAGGCGGGGCTTACCCGCCCTCGCCCCGCCCTCTCCCCGCCCCTTCCCCGCATCGCGGCTATGATTGGTCCCCGCTCCGGCCCCGCTCCTCCCCCGGGGCCGCGCTCGGGCCGGGATTGGCGGGGGCCCGGGCCAATGGGGCGCGGCGCGGGTCTATATAAGGCGCGGCGGGGCGCGGGCGGGCGCAGCGCT
>VYZT01009668.1:114630-133356 GCA_013400735.1 Pomatostomus ruficeps | reverse complement strand
TTTTTTTGGCATGCAGTGTGGTTTTAATGCACAAAGCCAGAGGCCAGCTGGGCTGTCGGGGAAGGTGAGGCTTGCCCTTTGAAGCACAAACCATCCAGGTCACTGGTCAGTCATTTCCAGCTGTTGCTGTGTCCTCCGAGGCGGTGGACAGACCTCTTCCATGCTGGAGATCATCCCCCGGGCAGGTCCTCTCTCCGGAGCAGCCCATCCCAGCTCTGTGATTCTTGTGAGAGCCACTGAGAGCATTTGAAATTCATTCTCTAGCTGGAAATGGAGCCTGGGGCGGGGGGGAGAAGTTAGTTGGCCTTAGGAATAAAATGTCTTCTGAACAGACCCTCTGGTGTTCTGAGGGTTTGGCTCTCTCAGTCCAATGTGGCTTTGAAGTTGTTGGGTGTCTGGAGCACAAAAGTTTTTCACGGAGGTGCCTGGGCTGCCGTGCCCGTCTCAGATTTCGCTGTGCAGGCAGGGAGAGGCGGGCAGGCAGCGGGCATTCCCTAGGGATGCTGCTCTGGGAACACCACGGCTTCCTGGTGCTTCCTCCGAGGCTGACGTACTCGAGTATCTTTACTAACTTGTGGTTTGTTGGTTTTTTTCGGTTTTTTTTTCTTTTTTTTTTTTTTTTTTTGGTGACAAAACTGTAATAGCTGGGCAGATTGAAATAAAGACTAGATCCTTGGAATGTGTATAGCCAGATTGGTACCTTTTTTGCGGTAGGGGCAATGCGGACGGGGAGTGCGGGGTGGGGGGTGGCTCCTGCCCTTGGCGTGAACTAACCCAGCTGAGATCGGTGCGGCTCCGCTCGCTTCTGGCCGGAGCTGCGCTCACCCTGTGCTCACTGCAGGTTTCCGCTGCCTCCCTGCAGAGCAGCTTTGCCTTCCTGCAGCTCCCTGGAGCCTCATCCCTGTGCTGGGAGCTTGGGATTCCCCAGTGCAAGGTAAAGCCGGTTTAAGGGCTGCTTTTGGGAGCCTCAGTGTGCCACTGCCGTGGCTTCGAGGAAGGTGAGATTCTTTTTCTTGCATTTTAAACTGAACATAGATGCCTTTAGCACGTTTTTGACAGGCTGCTCCTACCCACAGACACACTAAACTGAGATTCCCCCTTCCCTTTGAGATGTCCAAAAAGATCGCCTACAGCCAACAGCTCGGCAGGGCGGCTTTCCATTGAGATTGCACTTTTGGTTTATGACGTGTGTGTACTGGGACTCTTGCGAATGGGTTGAACCTGAATTTTTCTAGACCTTGCAGTGATACTGTGCTGCCTCCTGTGAGGGGGCAATTGGAAGATTCCAGTAGCTTGAATGTTTCTTGATTTCTTTTTTTTTTTTCCGTTGTTCTGTTTGTTTTAAATGTCTTTTTTTTTTTCCTACACCTGTATCACTTGTCATGCGATGGGCTTGACATAGACTCACTAGATTCTTTAGAATCTGTTACGAATAAATACAGTGTATTCAAATTTGTTGGGTTATTTTTATTTGCTTGTCCATCCGGGTAGTGTGATGAGGAGACGGCCTGACCCTGTTCCCACCAAAAACCAGGCTCAGAACCACCTGGGCGCCTGGAAAGGGGGAGCTGAGATCCCGGTTGTGGATGTGCCCAGGTGCTCCCTGTACCTCAGGCTGTCCCGTCCCTCGGTGGGAGCAGCTCTGACTCCCGGGAAGTGTTGTGGCTGTTGTCAGGTCACTCCTGCAGCTGAGGGAGGTCTCTGGTTTAAACGCTGCTCTTGGGTGTTGTGCATTTTCCCTTTTCCTGGTGCTCCCGGTGTCGCTGGAGGGGGAGGGTGGCCTGAGGTGGCAGCCTGGTGCCCGTGCTGGTCCGAGGTCCCTGCGGCGGGGGTGGCACTGGGGGCTGTCCCTGCTGCTGTGAGCAGCCAGAGGGGCCTGGAGCAGCTGAGAGCTGTTCAGGTGTGGCTGCCCTGACGCACCTGCAGCGTGGAAAAGGGGAGGCTGGGAGGCCGGGGAAGGTTTATCTGCCAGGGAGAGCTGGTGCTGCTGTGCTCAGGCCAGATTCCCGTGGGATGGCTGGCAGCCGGGTGCAGCTCCTCCAGCCCTGGCTGCCCTCCAGCCCAAGATGAAGTTTCACTTCCCCCTGTCAAGCTCCAGGCAGTTCTGGTTCCACTGCAACAATGGAGCTGACGAGGTGCCAGTCCCTCTGTGGGACAAACTTGCTGGCTCTGCATCTCCAAATTTTACAGTCCTGGGCCACAGCTCCCTCTGACAACAGGGCTGGGATGTTCTTGCTGGGCTGGCACTGTCAGGGTCCCTGTCCCTGCTTGAGCAGCTCTGCCTTTGCAGAGCTCCTTTCTCCCCAAACCTGCTGGGTTTAGGGATGTTTCCTCTCTCTGGCACAAGCCCAGCGTGGGCTCCTGCCTCTCCCAAGTGTGTCCCACGTACGGGGGCAGCTCTGAGGTCTCTGAGTCCCTCCGCTGTCTCCTGTGTGGGTGGCTGGTGCTGCTGTTGATGCCGTGGTGAATAAGCTGCCTCTGGATTTGTGACCCTGAGCAGAGCAGCAAAAGCCCTGACAGAGTCGGCTCGGCATTGTTGGAGTGGATCAGACCATACAAAAGGATGTTGGTGGAAAGTACTCGTTGTGATCAGAAAGGAGCTATCAATGTTTACAGCCGAGATTCCGATCCCCCTTTTGTTAATTGCCAAATAAAAAAAATCCCTATATATTTTCTCACAGCCTGTAGCCTGTCATTGTTTTCCTCTTTGAGCAGAGGGTGATGATGGATAAGTCAGGATGTGCCTGAGGATGCGGTGGGTGAATTCAGACCCTGGTGCTGCTCCAGTGCTCCCCTCAGCCGTGGCTGCTCCGAGGACAGGCGTGTGTGGGGCGGCGGTTCCCCTGTAGCAGCTCTCCATAAATGCAGTCCCCGTGTTTATCCCCGTGGTCGGGGCAGGGCGCAGCTCGGTGACAGCACTGGGAGCGGAGGAGCTGCAGGTTCAGCTCAGCTCCTGCCCGGGGCTGCTCCGTGCCTGGAGCTGCCCCCGGACCGCTCGGCGCTGCCGCAGCAGGATCACTCCTGGGGCTGCCGCTGCGGCTCCTACAGCTGCAGCTTTTTCTCCTGGCAGGACACCTGGCCATGCTCCAAACTCACTGAAACGGCAGGAATTTGTCTTGACTCCAGCATGCAAGAAGCATCTTGCTCCAACCCTCCTGCTTCCAGCTGTCCTTAATCTGCTGGCCCGGCGCCGAGGGTGGCACCAGCGCTGTGCAGGCGGCTTGCTAGACCCAGCACGGCATTTAAATTTTATTTTAATCTCTCTATTTAGCTTTTTCCTTGCAGCGTGCCAGTGTTTCTCCCTGGCTGCCCTTCTCCTCCTCCTCCTCGTCCCCGGGAGCCGCTGGGGCAGCGCGGGTGTGAAGGCTGCTATTGGAGCCGCTGCGGCAGGAGAGAACAGCCTGTCTGTGTGGCTCCTCTTGCCATTTATAGCCGTGTTCGGGCCCCCAGCACACGGCTCCTTGTGCTGCGGAGCCGGTGCCAAGCACGGGACAAACGCTCCATTGATGTGTCCGTTCCCCGAGGGTTCTCTGCTCCCGGGACGGGGCTGAGCTGCCCGAGGATGGCACAACCCCCCTGCCTGCGCTGAGCCTTGCGGGGAAATGTGGGGGGCTCGTGCTGTGTCATTGACCCTCCGCTCGCGTCTCCCGGCCCCGCTGCCGGGTCTCATTCGGGCTTTTCTGTTCCAAACAGGGTTTGTGCTCCTGTTGGAATCGTGAATACTCTGGCTTGGAAGGGAACCACGCAGATCATCAAGGACAACCCCGAGCGTGCCTCTGAGACTTGTCCAAATGCTTCCTGACCTCTGGCAGACTCGGTGCCATGACCGCTCCCCTGGGGAGCCTGTTCCAGTGCCCAGCCACCCTCTGGGTGCAGAACCTTTTGTGTGTTCAGGTGGAGGAATCTTTCAAAAGCTTTTTTTCTCTCTGTACATGGAGTATTTGCACTGTTCTGCTTCAAACACAGCTTGCCACAGACATTTGCTTCACAGCTCCATGATTTCCCTGACAGCCACCTTCTCTCACCTCTGACTTCTTGGATCCAGCCTGGAATGAGGAAATCAGGCATTCCCTTCCCTCCTGAGCCATCACAAGAAGAGATCAGCTCGTGCAGAGCCTCCTGCCTGCTCCGCAGCATTCCAGCTTCCCCCAAAATCCCAAGGTGCCGGATGCCTGCTCTTCCCCGCTCCTTTTCTTCGGAGGAATGAGCCACACGTGGCCGAGCTGCTGCAGGGTGGAAGTTGCTGTTGGTTTGCTGCTCTCACCTGGGCGGATCCCCGAGCCCGGACACACATTCCAGCTTGTAGAAACACGATGGCTCTGACAAATTTGATTGAAATCCTCTGCTGGCATCCCGAGGTGTTCAGGGGAATGATTGACAGCCATGGCAGAGGCGTTTCCCTAGGAAAGGAGGAAAAGAAATCAATCGCCTTGTCGCCGCAGCCCCGGGGTGTTGCACAACGGAGCCGAGATAGGCCAAGGACGGGGTGTCCTGGCACTCCTGTGCCCCAGCCCCTGCACATCCCAGCGGCGATGCCGAGGGAAAGAGCGACATTCCCAGGAGGGACGAGGGCTGGGGGTGGCTCTGGAGAGAGGCGAGGGGCTGGAGCGGCGCCCGGGGAGCGCAGGGCGGTGTGAGATGTGTTATCTCGCTCCGAGCAGGTGAGAAGTCGCATTTTCACTCCCAGCAGAGAGCTCCCATTCTCTCTCCCGGCAGCTCGGTTCTTTCCCAGCGCAGCAGCCGTTCCCACCTCTCCCTGCTGGCCGGGAGTTCCCTTTGCTGAGGGACGGGGACGGGATGGGGACGCAGCCCTGCGCGGGGCCGGCCGGCGGGGGTGGTTGATCCTTGTCCCCTCCAGCACCACGGCGTGTTTACCCTCCTTATCTCGCCGCTGTCCAAGCCCGGGCTCAGCAGGAGCAGTGTCACCCAGCCTTCAAAGGAGCAGCCAGCACTCCCCGGGCTGTTTGCGTGGCCTACATCTGCGCCTTGTAATCCAAGGAGGGGCTGCAGGTACGGACACCCCTCCAGCCCTCTCCCTGCCCCCCGCAGCCGGCGTGGCTGGAACAGCTGATTGCTTTAAGCATCCCTCTACTCATGTGCAATTACAGGTGGCTTGGGCTGAAATCCCGGCTAAATCCGCATGGCCGGGGCGTGACTCACCTAACTACTGCTCCCCGGACGGATCCTGGGCGCATTCCTCAAAGACTGGACAGAATGGTTAACGTGCCACTCAGCAGCCACCCTTCCCAAATGTCACCAGTGCAACGAGTTCAGCCAGTTTGTGCCTCCACTCCTCCTTCCCTACGGCCCTGCATGGTCCCGGCGCGTTCCGATGGCCGGGGTGTGATCCCCTGCTCAGGGGGGTTTTCTAGCAGGGCTCAGGAGGAATCAGCCCCTCACAGGATGCTTGGCTGCCCGGGCGTGTTCCAGGTGAGATCAGAGACTAAAACCCCAAACTGTGGGTGGTGGGAGGGCAGGACGGGCACAGCCCTTCCCCACGGGGACAAAGTGAGGGATTGTGGAGCACGTGTCCCCCTCCCCGCAGCGCCCGCGTTGCTCCCAGCACGGGCAGCTCTGGGGTTTGGAAATGGGCCCTTCCAGAGAAGTCGGGGGCCTTTGAAGCCGAGCTGCTGTTTTGGGGCTGGGCGCTGTCCCGGCTCGTGCCGGTGACGGAGGGCACCGGCCGATGTGAGTAAGAGCATCCTCCCCAGCGCCCCGCGTCAGCGCTGAGCTCAGCCCGGGAGCGGCGCGCCCTCCGCCCCCGGTGATGCCCAGGGAGCTGGCGATGGTGGGCACCGCTAATGGCGATAATTGCCCCGTGGTTACCGAGCAGGCGATTTGTTTTATCCAGGCAGGCTGAGTTACCGAGCTCAGCCCACCCGCCCCGAGGCCATCCCGGGCTGCTGCGAGCCAGGAGAGCCCAGGGGAGGGCACAGACACGGGCTGGGTGGGGAACGGAGCAGAGCGGCCCTGGGGAGAAGGACTTGGGGCTGCTGGTGGGCGAGGAGCTCAACAAGGCCTGGAAATGTGCGTTTGCAGCCCAGAAATCCAGCGGTGTCCTGGGCTCTCCTGCAACCTGGGCAGCAGGGGAGACCTCAGAGCCCCTTCCAGTTCCTAAAGGGGCTCCAGGAGAGCTGGAGAGGGACTTTGGACAAGGGCCTGAGGTGCCAGGAAAAGGGGGAGTGGCTTCAAGCTGGCAGAGGGCAGGGTTGGGTTGGATATTTGGGTAAATTCTTCCCTGTGAGGGTCCCCGGGCAGCTCAGCAGCTCCCCACAGCCCCAGGTAAGTGCAGAACCCCCTGGCAGCCAGGAGGAGCCAGCTCCTGCCTGCAGGCCAGGGTTGGCAGGTGCTGGTGGCTGGGTCCAGGGGCCGGGCTGGAGGGTCCCCAGGGCAGCTGGTGGGCTTTGGGGGCTGCTCAGGGTTTGGGTGCCAGGGCTGGTGTCTGTGGGCCCGCAGGGAGCTGCTCAGCTCCCAGTGCAGCGGCTCCTCTCCACCACGTGGGTGGAGGAAGGCTCAGCCCGCAGCCGTGGCTCCCTAAACCTTCGAAAGCCAGGATTACCGGTGTTATCCCTTAATTGAGGAAATCCCCCCTCTCATTAGCCCCATCAGCGCTGCTGTCTCGTTCCCTTTCCTCCTTCCTTCTCGGACGGGGTCCCCACAGCTCCTCCATCCCCTGGACCTCTCCACAGGCACCACCAGCCCTCAGTGGGGTCACCCCAAAAGCTCTGGGGTGACCACGGGGCTCCTCCCAGCCCCCGGCTGAGGCCGCTGAGAGCTGTGGGATCAGAAGTGTTGGGATGTTTTTTTCCATCTCTGCTCTCGCCGCAGGTTGGAGCTGCCTGTGTTTGACTCTGACCGCGACAGGTGAAGCTTCACTTTCCACACGAGGCGTCCGGAACACCCCGGGATCCACGGGGTGCCCCTGCTCATCATCCCATGGGAATTGCCTTCCCAGCCGCGCCGGAGGGGCCGGGGGACGCAGCCGCCCCAGCCTGGTGTCACAGCCGGGCAGGACACGGCCACCCCTGCAGCGGGACAGCCCGGACAGGGGCGTGGGGGAACCGGACAGGGTGGCTCCGGGAGTCCCCACGCCTGTGTCACACCCAGGGAGGACCTTTTAATTGTCCCCTCGCAGGACACGGGCTGGGAGAAGGGAGGAGGCACCGGGTGCGTTGTGGTGCCCATCTGCCCGACCCCTCTGCTCCGGCCGGAATCACCGGAGCTGTGCACGGTCAGTGTGCGGTCACTGTGTGGTCAGTGCGTGGTCAGTGTGTGCCTGTCCCCTGCACAGCGCTCCACACGTGTCCCCAGCGTGATAAGGACAGCCGAGATAAGGACCCGGCCGTCACCGTGTCCTGCTCTGTGCTCCAGCCCCTGGCCCCAGGCGCTGTTCTGACCCAGCCTTTCCCGGCTGGATGGCATGAGTTTTCCAGCTGTGCCAAGGCTCAACAGTGCCTTGGTCCCCCTGTCACAGCCCCTGTGTCCATCCTGTGCTGGCACATCCCGGGCTCACGGCGAGGTCTGACCCTGCCTCCCCCCACCCACGGTCCGTGCCCCCAGAGCCGTGACCCTGCTGCACGGTGGGGTGAGGTCAGCCCCAAAATTCCCCTTCCCATCCCTCTGAGCCCCAGCCCAGCAGCGCAGCACCACCACACAGCCCCAAACCAGCCCAAAAGCCGAGGCAGGAACGGGATATTTGCTCTCAGAGGGACTGTTGGAATTTCTCCCAGTGGCTCCATGGCTCGGACAGCCCCAGCTGGAGCAGGTAATAAATCCCCCTTGCCGTGCCCTGCTCTGCAGGTATTTCAGGATTACATCAACCTTTGTGCCCTGTGCGCTCTCCCAGGCCGGCTGTGAGCGCAGGGCGGGTGGCTGCAGCCCTCTGGGGTTATTTATGTTCGTGGCTTTGGGGTTATCGGGGCCCAGGAGGGGACAGAGCGACACGAGAAAGGCTTTGGGTTAAAATGCAGTTACAGGTTGGGTGAAGGGGTGGGATCCCGAAGCAGAGGGGCTGCAGTGAGTGTGAGCGTTGCGCTCTGCTCGCCCCGGGATGGGCGTCACTCAGCCTGGCCCCCGCCGGCCCTGCAGCTGTGCGGAGTCAAGAGAGGCTTTTACCTTCTAAACTGACCTTGGGGGCATTTTGCTGCTTTGAAAGGCCGGGTGGTGGGAGGAGAACACGTGGCTGCTTCCCCCGCAGATGGGTCCCTGCGCATCCCAGGCTGGGCTGTTTCCACAGGATCGTGGAATGGTTGGAAGGGACCTTGGAGACCTTCTCGTTCCACCCCCTGCCATGGGTAACCTGTGCCAGGCCCTCACCGCCCTCACAGGGAGGAATTTTTTCCTAAAATCCAATCTAAACCTGCTCAGTTTAAAGCTGTTCCCCCCTCTCCCACTTGTACTTGTCTTCTTTTGCTGCAAAGCCCTCAGCGGCTCCTCTTGAGTGGAGGTACAGCTTCATCTTGGCTGGAATTCTGGCAGAAAGTGGGGATTTGGGTTAAAACCCTGGCTGAAGGCAGAGCAGGTGCTGGGAGCTCAGAGGGTTGAGATTCTGGGAGCCCACAGTGCAGCTGAGGCTTAAATTTGGGATGTTTCCAAGCTGGTGAGCATGACTGTGTCTCAGCCTTCAAACCTTGTCTCCCAGTCATAGGAAGGATTTTAACAGCTTTCAGGAAGAAGGGAGTGGGGAAAATTCATCCCTCTGATCCCCCTCGGAGGGCTTTGAAGGGATGAGCAGAGCTCTTCGGGGCTCACACGGGGGCACGGAGTGTCCTGGCAGCAAAAAGAAACACCAGGACCTGATCCAAAACCCGCACCGGGAATTTTTCCATCTGCTGCCCTGGGCTGTAGATCAAACCTCGGGTGACCTGCGGGGCTGACAAAGGGAGAATGGACTTTTGGGGTTTGTTTAATGTCCCTGGGGCTGGGAAAGGACGTTCCCGGCCTCCGTCCTGTCCTCCCTTTGTTCCCGGGTTGGGCATTGTAGCGCGGAGCCCCAGCTGGGGCTGCGCTGCCCCGGCCTTTCCGCCTTCTCCTCTGGCAGCCGGGTTGAAGCCGCGGGGTTTTGGTGCTCGCAGGGGTTTCCAGGGGCCCTCAGGACCGGGCAGGTGGCAGGGGGGGCTCTTCTCTGGGGTTTGTCAGAGCAGGGGCTGAGGATGCAATGCCAGCACCTCCCTGGGGGGACAGGGAGCGGAGGGGAGATGGGGGACAGGGACCTTCCCCCAAAAAAGGATGGAGCAGGATTTTTGGAGTTTAAAAACAAAGATTTTGGGGTGAAAAAAAACCCCGATTTTTGGATGCCGAAAATGAGGATTTTTGGGGTGAAAACTTCAGATTTTTTGGAGACTGAAAATGCTGATTTTCCCCCCAAAAATGGGAATTTGGGGTTAAAAGGAGGAGAAAATGGGGATTTGGGGGGAAAAGGGGAATTTTGGGGGCTCCAAATGCCTTCCCAGTCTGCCCTCATTAGCATAGCCATGCCCCTTCGTTAGCATAACAAGCTTCGTCATTAGCACAATGAGATCCCTCATTAGTATAATGAGATCCCAAATTAGCATGGTGAGGTGCCATTCTATGGTGATGTGGGCAGGGCTATGCTAATGAGGCTCTCCATATATGACAAGGGTGTCCTTATATGGCAATGGGTGGGGCTATGCAAATGAGACAGCCCTTATAAGGCAATGGGGGCAGGGCTATGCAAATGAAGCCACCTTTATATGGCAAGGCCATCCTTGTATGGCAATGGGGTGGGGTTATGCAAATGAGGCAGCCCTCATATGGCAATCAGGGCAGGGGTCACCATATAAATGGCGGGCGTATCAATATTAATGATGGGTAATTAATGAGGCATGCTAATGTGGCCGTGGGGCAGGACTATGCTAATTAGGCACTCCTTATATAGCAATGCTGCCCTTATATAGCAATGGGTGGGGCTATGCAAATGAGACATCCTTATAAGGCAATGCCACCTTGCATTGCAATGGGGCGGGGCTATGCAAATAAGACCATCCTTATACAGTGATGGGGCGGGGATATGCTAATCAGCTCATCCTTATATGGCAATGGTGTGGGCAGGGGCTGCTGGCTGGGATGGGAGTTGGGAATGTTGAAATCAGGGATTCCCCAGCAGGAGATGGAACAGGAGCAGGAGGAGGGTGCTGGTGTGTGGGATTTGGCCACAGCTTTTCCTCCAGGCAGCCGCTTCACCCCTCGGAGCAGGGTTATCAGAGCAGCCGCTGTTTTCCACTGGGAGCGATAGCCCAAGGACACGGCAGGTTCCTGGGGACGCAGGGACCTCGGGGACGGGCTGCTGGCCCTGCCTGTCACAAGGTAAAGAGCTGAAAACAGGCTGGGAAAATAAAGCCAGGGCTCCATGTGGCTGTGGCCGCGGGAGCCCCGCTGGCATCAGCAAAACTTTCCATGGAAATCGGTGGCACTCGGGGACAAAGCTCCACCTCGGGGACGCATGGAGCGGACACACCTTGTCCCCGCATCCTCTGGCTGCTGTTGGGTCACCCAAGGGACCAGAGTCATGGTGATGGGTGGGATGCCGGTGTTCCCTATGGGAACGGGGTTTTATGGGATGTAAGAGAGGCAGGATCCCAGTGCCGGGGTGTGATGTCCATCCCGGGGAGCCGCGGTCCCACAGCCATCGCTGCCACCCCAGCGCTGCCACTGCCCGTCCCTGCGTGTCCCTCCGGTGCGTGTTTTTCTTGGCAGTCCCCGGGCAGGAATGTTTCCCGCTGCCGAGCGAAAGTGGAGGCAGGAATTGCTGGAATAGCGACAGGCTGAGTAACAGCGCTAACTTTATTCTCCGAAACAAAGGGCAGTGTCCCAGCGCCGAGGGCTGGTCCCGCTCCCGGCAGTGCGGGGGCCAGGCTGGGGAGCGCGGGCAGAGCCGGGAACGCCGCCGCCACCACGGGGTCCCTGCCCCGAATTCCTGCCCTGGAGACCCCCCCGCCGCGCCCGGCTCCCAGCACAACCCCCTCTGCCGCTCCCGCCAGCCAAAAGTGCATTTCCAGGAGCAAAGAGAGGTGGTAAAACAGCACAGAAAGGCTGGGATTTCCCGCCGAGACTTTCAAGCAGCTTCCCAGGGCTTTTCCCCTCTGTAGGTGTATCCCCAGCCCGTCTCCCGGGATTCTGGGGCTCTGCGAGCTTGGTGTGCACATCAAACAGCTCTGAGCACCCCGTGCCTCCCCACACTGCCGGGCTGCTGTTGATGGGGTGCTGATCTCCCGTCCGCCCCTTCCCTGGGTGGTTTCTCACTGTGGAAGTGGCCCAGGAGGGGATCCCCACGTCAGAGCCCCCAGACTCCACGGGCCAAGGCAGCACGTCCTGCCCTGAGGAAGGCCCAGAGCCCCCCAGATCACCCCCGGAATGCAGCCCCAGGCTGGCTGTTTCCCTGTCACCCAGAGCACGGATTTGGTGGGAGCAGGATCCGTCCCTGCGAGCAGCCTTGGTGCCAGGGCCGGCCTTGGCTGCAGGGCTCCGGGCAAGGCAGCGCTCTCCAAAGCAAATATTTGTCCAGCGCAACAACACGTGGGAAAGAGCAGGAGGATTTGCCTCTGCGGCTCCAGGGGGAGGTTCCCAGGGAGCCGGACTCGGCCGTGGGGGTTCAGCTGTGCCCTGACCTGTCGCTGAGCTGAGCTGCTCAGGTTTTGAACCTCTTTATGCTCTGTGGGTTTGCACAAAAGGGGTTTTAATTTGCAGGCCAGAAGAGGAATCAGTCTTGGATGGACTCAGAAAATCCCTCTGGACACCTCCCATCCACCATTTAGCTTCCCCAGGACTCACATCCTGAGGCTTTTCCCTGTGTCCGTGGTACTTTAAAGCACTTTTTTCATTGCTTTGGAAGTGAGACCATCCTGCACCGACAATCCCTCCTGCCCTGCCAGCCCCAGGGCAGCGACGCGTGCCCGACACTGCTCTGCCACACCCCGGCTCCGAAGCGTTCCCCATCCACCGAGGTTTTCCTGGAAATGCTGCAGCAAACAGGGACGGACCTCGTGCAAAAGGCGAAGCTGAGGCAGCAGCGCTGCCCCCCCAGGGACACCCAACAGCGCCTGAACCCCCCAGCTCCTTCTGCTCCTGCCTCGGCAGAGCGCAGCTGAGCCTGGAGCACCGAGGGTCAGCGCTAATTGGGAATTAAGGCACCGAAAGCCCCGGGGTGAGGCGGGGTTAACGGCCTGGCTGCTCCCGCCAGTGCCTGGTGCGAGCTCTTCCTCCTCCTCTTCCTCCTCTTCCTCTCCAAGAAGCATCAGCTGTAAGGTCAGGGTGTCGGCCCCGCCCGCGATCCCGCTGGGATTTAAATCCCCGTGGGCTTTCTTGCAGCTCTGCCCGTGCGGGGGGATCGCAGCGGGTCCGGCAGCTGCCACAGCCTGGGGTACCCTGCGGGACCCCCACCCGCCCGGCGAGGGCAGGACCCCCTTGGCAGGACTCGCGGCTGTCCCCCTGGCTGTCCCCGCGGCTGTCCCCATGGATGGTGGCGTGGCCCAGGCGCTGCCGGCGCTGGCGAGGCCCCGCAGGACGCCAGGGTTTCCCCAGGGCTTCTCCATAACGGGAGCTGCTCCCGGCCCCTCTTCCCTCCTGCTCCGCTCCATAAGAGGCGAGACGGGGAGAGCCGAGAGGAGCCTGGGCCTGGCTCTGCTCCCTGGATTCCTTTCCTGCCTGTCACCGACCGATTTAGTCCCCAGCGTCAGCCCGGCCGCGCGTCAGCCGCGCCGGGGCCGGCGGGTGGGCACAGGGCTGGCACAGCCCGGGGACATCGCTGGGACCCGCTGGTGGCACTCGCGGTGCCCGGGGTCCCGTGGGGGTGGGCACAGGGCCGTGTCCGGGGTCGCTTCCATCCCAACAGGCCGGGAGTCCCGGTGTCCATCGCCCCACGGCACGGGGATGGGGCAGCGGGTGCACAGGTGGGGAGTGGGGACACAAAGAGGGGATGTGGGTGGTTGTTCCTTTTCCTTCCTCTCTCCCTTCCTCCCTGGCACAGCTCAGCTCTGCCATCGCACACTCACTGCTCTCCCAGTGCTCGGCGCGATCCTTGCACTGGGATCGCTCAAATCCCCCAGAACACCCCATTTTTAGGAGATCCTCGCCTGCTCCCCAGTGCACGGAGCCCAGGGATCTCCAGCAATAACTGATGCTTTTGGCAATTAATCTCGTTAAACTTCTTAATGAACAGTGCTCGGGTTTCAGGGCTCCCATCATCTCGGATTGCTGGGGATTAGCAGGGGCAGGGGAGGGGGTGTCCCTGGGTGTCTGCTCTGGGCATCCCCGGGCAGGGCTGCGACCTGGGCTCAGTATCTGCCTATTTCATTTTATAGATTAATTTTCATTTATTTATTGTAAATTACAGGTCTCGAGGTTGCAGGGGGAATCTGCCCCACTCTCCCAGCGTGAGATGGGACAGTGAGCAAGGCAACACCGCTCACCAGCACCTTGCCCTTTGCTGTACACGTCATGGAGCTATTTTGGGGACCATTCCTCACTCCACTGCCCTTCCCAGGACCTGCCAATCCGCAGATTTGGCTGCTGTGGGTGCAGGGAAACCCCGGTGCTGCAGAAAAGGGGCAGGTGCAGGTCCTGGGGTGCTTGGGATCAGCTCCGGGGAGGAGCAGGAGGATAATTCCCTCTGTGGGGACACTGTCCTCGGAGGAGACGCCGGATCCTGCCCAAGGTGGGAACACAGAGCACCTGTGGGCTCTGGGAAGGAGCAGCTGCGGCACGGGCAGAGGCGTGTGATCGGATTAGGGCAGCCAGGGCTCAAAATAGAGACGCTGCTCCGTGCTGGGAAACTCGGGGGTGATCCAGGCAGCCCTGGCATGGAGGTGACAGGCAGGGATACCTGAACCCTGGAAAATCATGGCCTGGACAGTCCTGGCTCACATGAATCCCAGGGCACGGCTTTGCATCCCAGTCCAGCGCTGCAGCATCCTCGACCATCCCTGCCCTCACCCCGCTGCCAGGACAGGGACACGGCACCATCCACAGGCTGCCGCTCGGCCCTCAGGGGTTCCCTGGGATCCCACCCCACCCGGGGCTTCCGTGGCCGGGGTCAGAGCAGGGGGAGCCGCGTGCTGTGCCGGTGAGCCCCGGCTGGGCACAGGGACCCTCGGGCTGGGCGTCAGGAGTGAGCGGGGCAGGAATTAGGCACATTAACCTGCAGGGCAAAACAACCCGATTGCTGCGGTTTAACGAGATCAGTGACTTAAAGAGCTTTAGTGGGGAAGAGAGAAGTGGACCAAGAGGCGCTTAACACAGTGAGGCGAGCACAGAGCTTCCAGGTGCCGCGGGAATGGGCTCCCGAGGCCGGGACACTCCCCAGGGCCAGGGGGTGAGGGGGTGGTAGGGACAAGGGGCCGACCTGCAGGCCCTGGGCAGAATCCCCCACTGGGCAGGCACAGGGGCACAGAACTGAAAATAAAGGATTTACGGGCATTTCTCAGCACATCCGAACCGGGATGAAGCACAAGGCTGCTCGTCCCAGGGGCTGAGGAGTGGGAAGATGGAAGTATCGTCGCTCAAAAGAAGCCAGAAGCGCGGCCAGGTGTGTTCCCAGGCCCAGGTCACAGCCCCAGCCCCCGCAGACCCCTCCGGACACCGGCTGCCCTGGTCAAGGAATGCGAGATCAAAATCCCTGCGGGGGGACATCCAGCCCCCCCAGAAGGCTCGTGGGGAGCCCAGACTCAGCTGCTGGAAGGGAAGATCAGAGCCCAGGGGGGCAATTCCCACCCTCTGCGGCCGTTCGGAGTGGGAATCGCCTCTCGGAGGCGGAAAGGCTGGAGCGGGACCCGGTCCCGCCGTCCCGGGGCTGCTCCGGCGGCCGCGGCGGCTCCCAGCGCCCTCTCGTGACCGCACCGGGCGGTCCCGGGACCTGACTGCGACCTGTCCCTGTCCCCGTGCCCCGTTCCCTGTCCCCGTCCCCCGTTCCCTGTCCTCATCGCCCTCGCCCCATCCCTTTACCGCTCTTCATCAGTTTTGCCCCGACCCTGTTCCTCTTCCATCACCCTCCCGCTGTCCCTGTCCCCTCTCCATCACCCTCCCTCACTCCCTGCCTTCACATCAGCCTCTCGGAGTCACTCCAGCCCCGGGCAGTTTCTGTCCCTGCCTCTGGGCGCCCCTGTCACCCCCTCACACCAGCTCGCTTCACCAGGCCCAGCCCAGAGGAATTAGTGGCGGGACGGGGAGAAGCCGGGCTTAGGAATTAACGTGCCACGTTAATTTTATTTTTCCCAGAAAGTCTGTAGCAGAATAATCCCATAAACCCAACAAGTGTTGGTGCCGTTTACGTAACGGTGCCCGCAGGAGGGCAGGGAGGCCGCGGGGTTACGTAAAGCCCTGTGCTCCCCGGCCTGGGGGCGTCTGGCTCCTGCCCTGTCCTTGTCTGGGTTTGCTCTCCCCGAATCTGTGCCCCAAACAGGCCCAGGACCCCCCGGCAGTGTCGGTGTCAGCAGCAGCTTCCTGCCACCTGTGGAGGTGCTGGATGTGTTGGCTGCTCCCACCGTGTCTTGAAACTTGGGGCCAGGTTTTATTTCCTCCTAATTCCTGAACCAGGAATCGCTTCTCATCCAGCATCAGCCTGGGGAGCTGCTGTTGCTCCTCCCGTCCAAAATCCGGGCCCAGGCGTGGCCACAGCTGCCCTTCCAACCCTCCCTGGTGCCACTGAACCGCCCCTGCTGCTCCTCCTGCCGGGCAGGGGGACATCCCTGCCCCGGGGATGGGGAGGGATGTGCCACTGCCTTTCCCCGTCCCTTGAAATCCTGAGCTTTCCCTGGGCACCTGGGGCAGACAGGTATCCTCCCTGACTGCATCAGCCTCCCCCGTCCTGGAGGAAAACGGGAATAAGTGTGTGAGCTGTAAGGGATGTCGTGTTCCAGCTGAAGATACCCCAGGAATGCAAAGCGGGGTGAGGCTGCATCCTCACTGAGACCGAAGGGTGGGGAGGAACCGTCACATAGAGGCATTTTAAATTATTCTGGTCTTTCTGGTTTAATGGAGTTGATTTATTATAAATTTAAGGTCTTTCCCTGCATTTCCTCTAAGTCGGCTCTGTTCTAATCAGGTCAAAAGCTGATTTGCAAATAATCACCAGAGAAAGGGGAAAAATCGAGGGATTTAAGCCCAAGCTGTGCATTTCATACTATTAATTGAAAGCCAGGAGAGATAATGTGTCTCTTCTCCTGGCTGAGACCCCTAAGCTGCTCTTAGCAGCAAACTCCCCCCTCGGCTCCGGGAATCACCTTCCGGCTGGGATCACACGGGAAAATCTCCCCCGGGACTGAGGCAGCGAAAGGGCAGGACCTGGGGAGCGCTGGGAGGTGTCAGAGCATTCAGAGGGCAGCACAAAACCAGGAACTGCTCGAAAACTGGGATTCATGGGGAAAGGCAGAGTTCTTGAGTGTGGGGCTGCAAAGGCAGGATGGAACCTTAAATATTTCACTGCCACCTATTTTCTGCAGGTATTTATGTGCAAGTTGTGCCTTGTTTGTCACCTAATGTGTGCGTATTTAAATATATTTATCTATACGCACATATGCGGTGCCAGGCAGAGACCCCGGACACCCAGAGGGACATCCCGCTGCAGGAATTCTGAACAGATTTTCCACATCTCCCCGCACACTCAGAGGAGGGAAGAGGTCGATAATCAGAGAAATCCACTCTGGTATTAATTACATGCCATTACCGGGGCTTATTTGCTAATCCCCATTCTAATCACCCTCCCGGTTATATTTCAACCAGCACCTCAGGACACCACACGTAATGAATAAAATATATATCAAAGTTTATTCCAGAGCACGGGCGGCACGGTGCGGGCAGCGCAGCCAGGGTTACACAACAGACCTGCTGTCACACCAGCGAGGCGCGGCACATTCAGACGTCAGTGAAATCCCCCCCACCCCAGCCCAAACCCAGCGTTTGGGGGTTTTTAATTAAAATAAATAAATAAATAACGGGGGGACTTATGGTTTTCCAGGGGGATTCATGCAGCTCCTGGGGAAAGCCACTGCGGAAGCTTGGCACGGCGAAGCGAGAGCCGGTGGCTCCGGTGAGGGACGGTCACCCCGGGATGTCCAGAGAAGGAGCAGGATCACGGGGGCTTCGCCAGCTGAACCTCTGCAATTCCCGGCGGGAACAGGCTGATTCCATCGGCTCCGAGCCATCCATCCTGAGGCCGGCTCAGGGACAGCGACGGGGACAGCGGCGCCAGGGTCCTGCACAGGCTTCCAGTCCGGAGAGGAATCCTTCATCCCAGAGAGACAGAGATCCTTCATCCCGAGCCCGTCTCCGCCTCCTCGCGCCTTCCTGCCAGCCCGCAGCCACCGGCTCCGCCACCAGGTGACATTGGGTGTCCCCAAGGACGCTCTCTGGAAGCACCGGGAGCCCTCAAGTGTCCCTGCCTGGTCAGTCACCAAAGCAGTCCCGAAATTCCGGCTCGGTGGGAGGGGAACGGTGCCGGTGGATCGCGAGTCCCGGTCCCTTCCCGCTGTGTCCCCGCGCAGGCTGGAGCCCACATCGCCGGCCAGGGGTGCTGCAGGTGAGGTGGCCCCCGATTCTCCGCTGGGGTTTGCACGTCAGGGCTGCCCCGTGAGAGTCACAGAGTCACAGTCTCACCAGTGTCCGGCTGGCCCGAGGCTGGGGTCCCCTCCTGGGGGCCGTGGGGCTCAGACAGGGAAGGGGCCCTGCCCCAGAGCGGCTGCCCTGAACCCGCTGCCATCAGGAGTGAGGTGACCGCAGACCGGGCTGGGGTGCTGGCAGCAGGTTCCTCTGTGAACACCCCCAAACCTGGCACGATCCTCCAGGGATCCCGGACTCTGAAGGGTCCCCCAACCCCATGGGGGTTCCCAGAACCTGCTGGATCCCCCAGCCTCACTGTGTCCCCCCCAGTCTGCCAGTTCACTGCACACCCTGGACCCTGACCCTGCAGGGCCCTTCAAACACCACAGCCCTCAGGGATGCTCCCCCCACCAAATTCCTCAGGACACCCCAAGGTTCCCAGACCCTGCTGGGTCCCCTGGAGTGCTCCAACACCACAAGGTCTCCTATGGAGCCCCAAATACTCCAGAGTCTCCCTCCATCAGACCCCTCAGGCCACTGCTGGTGTTCCCAGACCCTGCTGGGTACCCCCATCCCACAGAGAGCCCCAGACCCTGCAGGATCTCCCTGGCACCCTCAAGGATGCTTAAGCCCTTCCAACCCACTGGGTTGCATCCCACTGGACCCTTCGGGCCACCCCCAAGGTCCCCAGACCCTGCCAGGTCCCCCAGACCTCCCTGTCCCTGCAGGATCCCTCTGGGACCCCCAAATCCATTGGGTCCCAGCCCATCGGATTCCCCAGACCCCGCTGGGTCCTCCTACCCCATAGGGTCCCCTGGACCCTTCACACTCTGCAGAATTTAAACCCCCAAACCCACCCGTTCCCAAGCACCAGACTCCTCTAAAGGACCCCAGGCCCGCTGGGTTAGCCCACACCAGGCGGTCCCCGAGATCCTGCAGGGTCCCCCAGGCCCCTCACACTCACCAAGGTGCCCCCAGCCCCGGGACTCCCAAACCCACCAGGTCCCAGCCCATCAGACTCCCCGGGACTCCCTGAACCGCCCCAGGCCGTACAGGATCCCCCCACCACGGGGTCCCCCAGATCCTGCAGGGTCCCCCAGACCCACCAAGGTGTCCCCCACTGTCAGAGCCCCCAAACCCCCTGGGTCCCCGCCCATCAAACCCCCTCGAGTGCCC
>VYZT01009668.1:87848-110945 GCA_013400735.1 Pomatostomus ruficeps | reverse complement strand
GAGAGGGAGGGAGGGGGCGTCCGTCACCCCCACACCGGGATCCGCTCGGCCCCCGGGCTGCCCCGCTCCGTCCCCGCCACGGCGCCTTCTCCCTGCCCGTGTGCCCGGGGTTCCCCGGACGGGGACAGCCCCGCTAACTTATCCATCTAACCTATCACCCCCGTGTGCCCCGGTCCCCCGGACAGGGACCCCCGTGTGCCCCGGTCCCCCGGCTGGGGACAGCCCCGCTGCCCCGCACCGGCGGTGCCCGCTGTGCCCCGCTGTCCCTTCCCGCTGCTCCGGGACCTTCCCCGCCCCGGCCCGGGGGAAGGCTGGCGGCGGTCGGAGTTTTTCCGGGAGGTTTGTGGCAGTCGGAGCTTTCCCGGGGGCTTCGGGTCTCCCTGGTCCCTGCCGGGTTCGGCTCCGTTTTCCAGGGCTGGAAAACGAACCGGGGGCGCGGTGGGAGCCAGGGCAGGACAGGGCTGGGATGGGGCTGTTCCCTGCTGCCAGCTTCTCCCCAAAAGTCCCCCGTGTGGAGAACAAGGTGGGGGCCCAAGGCAGGCAGAGGGGGCTCTCTTTGGTGCCCAGGTGGGTCTCCCCTTTTCCTGCCTGTTCATTTGGGAGGGAAAAGGGTCAAGCTCTGTTTACCTGGCCCGTGGTGGAGCCCTGGCTGTCAGCTGGAGCGGGGTGGGTGCTTTGGGCCAGGGGCACGGGGAGGTGTTGGTGAGAGGGAATTCCTTGGCCGGGGTGTTTATATCCCGGAGATCTGAGAGCGAGAGGAGGCGCTGGATCCGCAGGGATGCACGGGGAGGCTGCTGGATCCACATTTCCTCTGGCTCAGGGTCTCCATCCCTGCCCGGTGCCAGCAGAGCAGTCGGGGACAGGGGTTTAGCGGGTGACTTTGGGCTCCTGGTAGGGCTCCTTAGGGCACTCCACAGCGGTGGGTGCTTCCCCAGGGTTCAGAGGAGCCGTGCCAGTGTATAAATCCCATCTCCTGGGCTTGGAGACGTTCCCAGCAGCACCCGCAGCGTGGTTATAGACAAACGGAGGTGACTTTGTTCAGGAGACTCACAACTTAATTGAGATTTTTTACAACTTTCCAGGGAAATCCCGCCCTCTGAACAATGAAGATCTTAGACCCTGGCTAACTCTGAGTCCTGCAGACGCTTTGTGGATCCTTCCTGGCTCCTCTGGAGCAGATGCTGAGGCTCTCCAGAGGGATCTTCTCCAGTCACTCACGGCGCCTGCGCGAGAGCAGAGGAAGCTCCCAACCAGCGTGTGAGTAACACCTGGATGTGGATTTGGGTCTGAGCATTTATTATTTATGGCCGAGGGTTCAGGTCCAGTCCGTTCCTTTGCTGGGGAAGCTGCTGGATCGAGGAGCTCCTGAGGGACTTTTCCGTGTGCTCCAGAGGTCCCAGAGACGTGAGCTGTGATGGGAATGGGTGAGCCCAGAGGTGTTTCTGACACCTGTGCCTGCAGGTCCTTGCCCTAGAGCTGAGATGATGCTCCTCTTCATGCCCAGGGTGCTCTGAAAATTCAGAATATTGTCTGTTGTTGTAGAAAGGACTGTTGCTGTGCAGTGCAGGTGTTGGGCCTCTCAGTGAGGCCTTGGGATGAAGAGAAACATCCGAGTAAGCAGTTCCCAGCTCAGTTCAAATGTTTTCATTTCATTTCATGTTTTTTCAGTCTGTTTTTAAATCTTTTTGAATTTAAAGATTATGAAGTTGAGGGGAAAAAACCCCAACTTGTTCTGAAGTGAAACCAATCAAAACTCTCCAGTGATGCTGAGGTGAGGGAGCTCTGCCTGCTCAGCACTGAAATTGGAGCATCTGGGGCTTTTTATTTTGCATATCGCCCAGGAACGTGCAAAGGGAGCTCCTGGGATGGATTTTTACAAGGTAACAGAGCCAAAAGATTCCTGGAAAGCAGTGGTGGGCTCTAACTGCCCGGCTTTCAGTCGGGGCCTGTTTCTCTGTGGGGAAAATGTGACTGTTGGTTTAAAAAACAGGGAAAAGAGGCAAAGCTCTAACAAGGTCGGACAGATTTATTTATTCATGCTCGAGGTGCCCTATACAAAGTCTACAGTAAAGAACAAGGACAGTCCTGAAACACTTAAGCTATGGCTGGGCTCTCACTGCTTATTAATTACCCTAATTAGTGTTTAAAATGATCTCTTGGAGGTGAAAGCAGTGTTAGCCAGGAAGCCTGGAAACCGTGGAGAATTTCGGGACCCACCGCAGCCCCGGACAAAGGCAGAGCAGTACAAGGGGAGAGTGACAGCCCCGACCTGACCTTCCCCGCATCGCCCCACGCTGAGCTTTAATAATAAAAAAATTAAAAATAGGGAGAATTAACGTGCCAAACTGTGATTGTTGGCTCTGTGGAGCCAGAACGTGACACTGTAAAAACAGTTTGCTGCTGCGTGCGGGCCTGGAGGAGTCCTGTTGGTACAGCTGAGCAGGGTCTGTGGGGGATTTCTGCAGCGGGGTTTGTAAAGGTTTTGTTTCATTTGAGGCCGACTTGTTGACAAGATCTTTTCCTTAATCCAGATGAAGACATCAGGTTTTCTTAGGGAAGCCCTTGACATCACCCGACCTTAGCATGACTGGCAAAAATCATTAGTGTCGGCAATGCTGTCGTTGCTAAATCCTCCAAATTGAAATAGCAGCAAATAACGTGGAGTCGGAATTGGCAGCTTGCATCATGATGGATTGCCTGTCATCTCCTCCTGGGCACGATGTGTTTTGAAATGGATAAGCGCTGTCAGGGCCCAGCCTAATCCTGAGGAATGCAAGACAAAGGGAAGTCATTTAAAAAAAGATACTTTCCCTTTGGAGCCTGCCAGTGGCTCCACCTCCGGCTGTGCTGCTCCTTTATTGCTCTGGAGCTGGCTCCTCTTCCAGCTGCGTGGAGAAAACTCTTCTGAAGGTTACAGGGATTTTGATGTCTGAAAATAGTCCTTTTAAAGCACCTCGCTTCTGATTTGAGTGTCTGCCGAAAGGAAGCAGCAAAGCTTGGGTAGCAGGAGAACCCCGGACCACGGGCTGGATCCCCCTCTGTGCCCCGAGTGAGAACAGCGTGAGTCCGGATGCGAAATATTCCCGTAAATGATTGAAATGTTGAATTTGGTGATCTCTGGCTGTCAGAGCCCTCTGTGCCGATGGACAGCTCGCTGAGGTGGGGCTGGTGAGTTGATTGCTCTGATCTGAGCGCTCTGTGTCCCGCAGGTGCCCGGGTGCTGAGCCATGCTGGGCCGGAGGAGCCGCCTGCCCCACGAGCCGAGCAGCCCCCGCCAGCGGGAGCCGCCGTGCCAGGAGGCCGTGCCCCTGCGCACACGGGCGTCCAGGGACACCGATGTCAGCCTGGAGGTGTTCAGTGGCTCCACGCCCGAGATCAAAGCGAGCCGCAGCAGAGCGCAGCAGATGCGCGACAGGAAGGGGCGCAAGGCCGAGCTCAAGGAGTCCAACGGCCGAGAGGCAGAGACAATCACCTTCATCTCTGGGACAGCAGAGGCACCCCCAAGCCAGAGCTTCTGCTGCTCCTCCCTGTCCCAGGCCTGGAACACGTACAAGGCTGTTTTCTGCTGTATAGTGACGTGTGGGGGCTGCTTCCAGGACTGCAGTGTCTGCATTCCCTACCCGGGGCCCGCCGAGACCTCCACGGATGACGGGAAGAACGGAGACTACAACGGGCGGCTGCCAAACAGCCCCGCCAACACCTCCCCTGCGGAGAAGAACGGGAACCAGATCAAGAAGTCCAGCATGGGCAGCAGCTTCAGCTACCCAGATGTGAAGCTGAAGGGCATCCCTGTCTATCCAAACAGGAACCCCAACCACCACCTGGAATCAGATTCCTGCTGCAAGGAGCTGCTGGAGAAGCCCTTCAGGAACAGCATAGAAAAGCCGCCGCTCCCCAGCAGCCACCGGAGCTCGGAGGAGTATTACTCCTTCCACGAGTCCGACGTGGACATCAGTGAGCTGAACGGCTCCATGTCCAGCAGGCAGATCGACGTCCTGATCTTCAAGAAGCTCACGGAGCTGTTCAGCGTCCACCAGATCGACGAGCTGGCCAAGTGCACCTCGGACACCGTCTTCCTGGAGAAGACCAACAAGATCTCGGACCTCATCAACAGCATAACTCAGGACTACAACCTGGATGAGCAGGATGCCGAGTGCAGGCTGGTCCGAGGCATCATCCGCATCAGCACCCGCAAGAGCAGGGTCCGGCCCCACATTCCCACCCCAGCCAGCCAGAGCCACGAGGAGAAGTCCAGCCGGGGCAACGCGCCGGACAGCGGGAACGAGACGATGCTGGAGTCCATGGTCATCAGCCAGGACGGTACGTGGGGGTCCCTGGGTGTCCCTGCTCTGCTGTGAGGGTTGCGTTACCAAAGCCACGGAGATGTGGCCCTGGAGCGGGGCTGGAAGCTGCTCTGTCCCCGGGACGGGCTTGTTCTCCCGGGACGTGTGAGTGGAGGTCCTTGTGGAGAGCTCTGCTTCTCACCCTCCCTGTGCTGTGCCTTTCTCGAGCCTGTCCTTCCCCGCCAGCGAGGTTTGTGCTGAGCAATAGATGGGTTTGTGCTGCTGCTGCTGATTCTGCCTGTGCTCATCGCAGGGAGGCAGAAAAACCGTGAGTCAAACTGAACTGGTAGGACCAGCTGAGCTGCCTGTGCCACGGGATGTCCAGTTACTCAGCTGGCTCTCCCATGTGCTGCCTCGCGAATGCCACGCCGAGACTGCAGTGACAGTGCGTGCGCAGGGCCCAGATCTCCTCCACACTGTGAATAACCCTGCCGAGAGCAGGGAGGGCTGTTCACAACACCAGTGCCTCCTGCTCCTTCCTCCTTCTGAGCAGCCTCGAGTGTTGGAGCTCCAGAGCAGGTTATAACAGAGTTTGTTGTAGAAAAAACCTTGAGAAGCTGAGGAGGGGGAGCAAGGAGACATCCAGAAGTACCAGAGGAAACCGTGTGGGTGTTGTGCTTCCCAGATTAGCAGGGAGGCTGCTGCTGGTATTTAAGGACAATGGTGGAAGAATCAGACTCTGTCGCTGCTGTTCCCGGAGGGTGCTCCCTGACAGGCATCCTTCGTGCTGAGTCGTCCTTTCCCTCATCCTTTCCTGTCTCAGGCCCTCTTGGTTTTCATTCCAGAGCTGGCCGTGCAAATATCGGAGGAGACACCGGCGGATGTGATGGCCCGGAACATGCGGCGGCACAGCAGCGCAGGTAACGCCCCTGGCCCAGGGCTGTGGCTGCAGGGGATGCCCCAAACCTCCCCGGTCTCCTCACCCTCCACGAAGGCTGAGCTGACCCTGCTCCTCAGGTTCCCCTCAGCTCTCCCGGGCTTCGGGAGGGATGGAGCTCAGACACTCCCTGGGTTGGTGGCTCTTTCTGGAAAGGGGTGGAATCCAAGGATGGGACGTTCCCTGTCCTTGCACAGGACCTGGCCTGAGAGCTTTCAGTCTCTCTGTGCCTTGCCCAAGTTTGGGGCTGTATTTGGGGTGTGCCTGCCCGAGGTCACAGCTGGGTGAGACTGGGAACAAAAGGAACTGTGCAAAAGGGAAGCCGGCAGGAGCGGCGGGCTGTCCCCGAGCTCTGATCCTCCCAAAGAGCAGCCCAGGGCTAAAGGACAAGTTTCCTCCTGCACAACAGCTCTGTCCTGGGAGATGCTGCAGTGCGGGCAGGGCTGTTCCCTGCCTGGCTTTGTGTGGCTTTCTCCTCCCTCATGGTACACAAAGCCTTTGGTGGCAGCTCCTTCCCCGCTGCCGCCCGGGCTGATGGCACCCTCTCTTCTCTTCTCTTTCCTCCCCAAGGCTCTCCCACCAGCAGAGATTCCTCTTTCCAGGACACAGAGACTGACTCGTCCGGGGCACCTCTGCTCCAGGTGTATTGTTAAAGGACCCGAGCAGCAGGGAGGCGTTCCAGGGCTGTGCTGCAGTCACCATCCTGCTCTTTGGAGTGTGCTGTGCCACGTTCGGGGTTTTCTTCCCAGTCTACCCTGATCTTATTGAAGCCAGATTCCTCCTGCTGTCTGAATTTCACTGGATATTTTGGGATTTTTGGACAATCAAGAAAGCAAACTGCAGAGCTAATGAGCTTGGGAGGTGGAATGTGTGCCCAGGGAGGAGAAGATGGACAAGGAAGTAGCAGATGACTTGTGCCTCTGTGATTTCTGTAAATCCCATTCGGCTCCAGCTGCCTCAGCGGCTCAGCCCTTCCCCTGCTTGAGGATCTCTTGTGCAGTTCCTGCTTCTGGCGCTGCCTGAGTGAACTTGGAAAGGGAGTAACTGCGCGGTGTCTCTGTGCTGGTGCTGATGCTGAGGTGCAGGCTGAGATCCTGCTCTCCAGGGACCCAGATCTCTCTGCAGGGACCCAGATCTCTGTTTAAAGTGCCTGTGTTGGTCCCACAAACCCCAAGTCTTCTACCCATGGTGTTCTCAGTAGCCAGATCTGCCTTTCCCTGCTGACCCTTGGTGTCATTTCCTGCTGCCTTGTGAGGAGAGGGTTCAGGTTTATGGGTTCGTTTAATTTTTGTCCTCCTGGCTCCTCTCCTGAGCCAGTGCCCGTTCCGGGGGGTGGGATGGGTGCTCAGCTGCCCCTCCATGAGCAGGCCGTGGGGATCAGCTCTGCCAGCCTGACCTGGATCCCGGGCTGAGGCATTCCCAGGAGCACACACTGTGACCTGCATGCCAGCGGCTCTCCCTCACTCCTCTGCCAAGCCCTCCACCTTCCCCTGCAAGAGCCTGGAACTGGGACTGTGCAGGTGAGGGAAGTACTTGCTTCACTCCTGACTTCTTGTGGTTCAGAACTGGGCTGTTTGCCTGTTCTGCTAGAAAATCCCTTAAAAGCGGTTTGCTTCAAAAGGAAAGGCTCCTGGGAGTGTCTGCAGAGGGTTTGTGAGGCACTGCTGGTCCTTTCCTGTGCCTGTGGGTGCTCAGCCCCTCGTCCTCCCTCTGCTCCTCTCCAGCAGGCAGTGGCCACCAGGAGATGGGGCACTGCTGGCCCGGGGGCAGTGCCAGGTGACCTTGAGGGCTGCACAGGAGGAAGCCGGGTCTGTGGTGTTGCCACTTGGTTGTTTATCACAAAGTAAACAGGCCAGGCCATGGGGCTTGTTTGGAGATTTGGGTGCCCTTGGACATGAATGGGAAACGCTTCGCTGGATTTGCCAGCTGGGATAAACACACCCACTGGATTCTGGGGAGAGGGAAACCCAAATAGGCCACGGGCTTTGGTGTGGACAATGGTTTTGTCCCTTAATTGAACTGAAATGTGCCTTAATTGAACTGAAATGTGCCTTAGTTTAATTGAAATGTGCCTTTATTTCATAGCCTATGATTGCTCTTCAGAGGTTTGGGCAGGGAGGAAGAATTTAACTCCTCTCACGAGCTCTCAGGCTTCTTTAAAAGGCCAAAGCCCTTTGAAATGGACAGTCCAGTCCCTGGGAGAGCCTGTTTCTGTAAACCACTGGATTTTTTCAGAGTGTGCTTCCAGAAATCAGGGGCATTACTGAGACCACACCTGGAACACGGACAGAGAGAGAGATTTTGAAGATAAAGGGAAGAGACTGAGCCTTGGATTTGGCTTCCCCTCCCTGCCTTGTTTTTAAAGCTGTTGGTTTATGAGAAATGGAGTTTATACGAGGAAAAGACGTGAAGCAAGGCCAGGCTGGGGCTCCCAGGAGAGCTGTGTGAGGTCACCTCCTCCCGAGCGCTGCCCGTCCTGAGGGACCCGCTCGGCTTCTGCTGCTCAGTGGGTTTGTACATTGTTATTTGGACAAGTTTCCTCAAAGCTGTGCACTGAGGTGTCACACGGGTCACGCTGACACAGCTCTGTGGGCCGTGCTCTGGAGACGGGGGAGAGCGGCACCTGCAACGAGCTGCAGTTGCTGGTACAGAGCAAATCCACATTTTTAGTGTCTAGTCTGGGTATGAAGAGTGAGTGTGTGTGTATTAAACTTGCAAAAAACCCCTCGAGCCCCCCAAAAACTCACTAAGAGGAAGACTGTCAACTCGATGGTCCCTGAAGCTGGTTCACCTGTGGTGTCTTATGGGATTCTTTTGCACTCGTTGGCCTTAAATGTTCTGGTTTGGTCTTTTTTATAAAGTAAAAGTTGTGCTCTTTACCTGTGCTGTGACTTTCACATTCCTGTTTTCATCAGCCTGGGATCCTGGGGCCGGGGTTGCACAGAGGGTGGCTGATTCCTGCTTCCCCAGGTGGACAAAGGTGTTTGCATCCATTTGGCGGCTCCAGGGGGATCCTGAATGCCAGGCCAGTGTCTGGATGGAGATGCAGGAGCCTCTGGGGAGGTGCTTGTTGAGAGGCAGGGAAACCTGGACCTTCCCTGAGGGATGCTGGAGCTGAGCTCTGGAAAAGCTGAGCCTGGGGGGGAGGATTTCCGTGTTGTCCCTGTGCTGTCACCAGCTCAAGGTAGGAAATGTGGGATTTGCTCCAGAGCAGCCCCAATGGTGGGGCAGGAGCAGCTCAGGGACTCAGGGACGGAGGCCGGCCCAGCCTCTGACCCTGTGACTTGAAGGACCAGTTCTGCTCTTTCCAATTGCAGCACAAATCCCAGGACAACCTGCAGGGCTCCATTCCTGGCCGCTCTTTCTGTTTCCCTCCTTGGGGTTTTGCTGTTCCGTTGCTCTTCCCGAAGCAGTCCTGGAGTCTGGGATATTTCCCAAATGCTCTCAGCTGCAATATTCATTAATAAAAGCTAAGCCAGGAGCTGCTGTTCAGGAAAAAACCCCAAAGGACTGGGGAAGCTTTACCCTGTGGAAAGCTCTGCAGAGCCGGCTGTGCCTGAGAGGCTTTCAGAGGAGCTGGGGAGGGACCCTGGGCAGGTGAGGAGCTCCGGGCGCTGCCCTCCGGCTGGTGGCAGCACCGAAACGGCTCCTCCAGGTGGCCTGACAGGTACGGAACGACAAAGGGACCTTCGTGACCTGTCACTGCAGCACCGCCCGTCCCAGCACGGGCTGCCGGGGCTCGGCCATCACCACAGGGATGTGTTTGCACCGTTTGGATCCCAGCATCTCCCTGCCACGGGCACAGGGACAAGGCCACGCTCCGTGGTCTCCAGGGACTCAGACCGAGGTGGGGCTTTGCGTTCCTTAACCTGGAGCAGCTGCTCGGACCCGCAGGGTTTATCCCGGGGGAAGCTGCCTTAGGAAGCAAAAGGTGCTCCCAGTTCGCCTTGGCCTGGGGACAGTGGCGGCAGGGGGTGTTTGCAGAGGACAAGGCCATCGGTGAAACACCTTCTGTTCCGCTGGCCGAGGGGGTGAAGTCCAGGGGCAGCTCTGGGATCAGCCGCGGTTCACAAACACGGCCCCGGGCATTCACCTCCTCCTCGGGGCCGGAGCAGCAGGGATGGCCCCGTTCTGCCAGCGCTGTTTGCCTTTTCCTTGATCTCCCTGAAAGGCCAAGGGACACTCCTTCCTCCCAGAAACTCCCCCAGCTCCCCTGGGGTTCCTGACGCTGCCTTTTCTCTGTCTTCTCTCAGCTGCCACCAGAACCAGCAGATTTGGGATTTCCCGGTTGTTACCCCAAACACTGGCTCACGCCAGCCTGACCCTGCCGTGGCTGAGGACAGAAGAGCCCCAGGATTCTGGGAACCCTGAGGGAGCTCTGCACTCGAGGAGAAAGCAGGGACTGCTGCTCCCACCGTGCTCCAGATCCAGGAGCTGCCAGGCCTAGCTCGGGGTTCTGGTGTGGGAGACGGAGCTGAGGAGGAAACGGGGAAAGAACAAAGCCACAGGTTGGGCTGGGGAGGTGCCCTGGACTCTGCTGGTTTATGGCGGCCCTGGTGCCTGCCCGTGCTTGTCCCCGAGGAGGGGCTGGCGGGATGCGGCTCCTGCTGCAGGTGCAGGGCCCGGCCGGCTCCTCCAGGTGCAGCACCTGCAGGGAGCAGCAGCAGCGCTGACAGAGCTGAGGATGGGGTGAAGCTCCTCACAGCCCAGAGCAGCTCAGCCCTGCCAGCCCACCTGTCCCACAAACCAGGGTTCAGTGCAGACAGGCCCGGGGCTAAAACCTTCCCATCCAGCACAGTCCGGCTTTTTTACGAAAACAGGAGATCCTGCTCCTTTCTCAGGGCTGAAGCACGGACAGGCAGGTGTGTGGGGATGAAGGCAGGTGTGTGTAGGGAGCCTGGAAAACTGGGAGGCTTCATGCAAACAGCGCCCTGCTGCTCAAAAAACAACCCCACCACGGCAGCTGCTGGGCCAGGCCGGACTTTGCCCAAACAGGATTTTCAGCCGTTTGTGCCCATCCCTCGGGGAGGAGGTGGAAATGCCAGGGGGAGGCAGAGGGAAGAGCCACAGCAGCAGGGATCTGGGATAGAGCCCAGGATTTCCTGACGCTCTCCTTAGCTCAGCATCAAGGAGACCTGGGGCAAGGGTGGCTTCCTGCTGCCATCACGTGCTGCTCCCTGGAGAGCAGAGCCTGGAGCAGCCACCCTGGTCAGTCCCGAGGGTTTAAGCTGGGAATGGGGTTCAGCAGCGCTCCTGAGCAAGACACGGCTCCCACTGCCCCTTCCCGAGGGAGGGAGAGACCACCAGTGCAGAGCTGGGAGCACGAGAGGCGCTCACAGGCAGCTGCAGAGAGCGCAGGCACAGCAGCTCCCCTGGCACCCCCTCCTTCTCCCTCCCAGCCCAGATCCCAGATCCCTCCTGCCAGAGAAACCACACGCTCCGCCTGGGATATTCCATTGGTTTCCTTTATGTTGCACTGCAGTTTAACAAAGATATGAACATGCAGAGTGATGCCACTCGTCAGCGGGAGCTCGCACAGAACGCGGCGACGCCCGGCCGGCGCCAGCGGGGAGAGAGGCTCGTGAAGAAGGGCAGGGGACACTCCCAGCAACAACAGCTCCCCAAAGCCCCCCATCCTCCCCACCCACAGCCACAGACTCGCCAGCCTCTCCTTGCCCGAGGACAGCAGGCTGACCTCTCCAGCTGTCCCACTTCTGGCACAACAGGAGCGGCAGCAAGGAGAAGCAGGGTCTGTCTCTACTGCTGTTTTCCCTTCCCAAGAAGGCAGAAAAAGAACTATTTCAGAAATGAACTGACCCTTGTTTTCACAGGAGAGCAGGAGGGAGCAGAACCCAGGAGAACCTGTGCCAGGGGCAGAGTGGACGAGCAGCTCCGAGCAGCCAGGGAAGCGAAGCAACACCTTAAGGATTTATCCCGAAACCTCTCGGGTCTGGCTCAGCCCTAACACCCTTCTCTGCTCTAAGCCCTCCTTCTCTCCTCACTGCCTTTGGGAATTGTGGCTGCTCGGGGGCCCTGCCTTCTGCTCCACAGCGCGCTGGGGGTGGCTCCGCAGAGCTGCCTCCACAGCAAGCTCGGGTGGGGGATGCTGGAAGTGTTACTTGCCCAAGGTGAGGAATATCCAACCATACACATCCTGCCCCATTCAACGGGCTGACTGAAAGAGGGAGGGGAGAAGGGGAGCGCTCAGTTGAATTTAGCCTTTGAAAAGTCCATTTCTGGATGCTGTTCCATGAACCTGCAAGGAAAACAAAGACAGGAGTTTGGGTGAGTCAGCAGGAGCTGTTTAGGGAGGGAAGGATTTCTGACTTCTGCTTCCTGCACTGGGGAGTTTTGCTGCAACCCCACACCCTGCACAGCAGGGAGGGCTCTGCTGAGCTCCTTGGGACACATTCCCTGGACTACAAACACCTTTTCCTTGGGTCAGCGGGAGCAGCGTTCCTGCCAGCCTCCCAGGTCAGCAAGTTCAGACACACGGGAGTTGTTAATTATCAAACACACACCCTTTAACTGTTACCTCTGGGCCGGACACGTAGCAGCCACGACTCTGGTTGTGGGGCAGAGGGGAGATGGTGAAGGCAGATTAGGATTGAATATCCCCAGAGCTCTGACAGTGAGAACTCGGGGAGGACATGACCAGAGGAGTCTGGTTTCAAACCAGGTGCAACCTGATCTGAAATGCAGAGGGAATCACAGAATGGTTTGGGTTGGGAGACACCTTAAAGATCCCCTTGTTCCAACCCCCTGCCACGGGCAGGACACCTTCAGGGACTGTCCGGACTCAGGCTGCCACCTCAGGAAGTTCTGAGAGCCCAGGAGTGCCCAGTGCACACGGAGGCTGCTCTGCTCTGCTCCCCAAGGGCCCCAGCACGTCACACCCTGTGGAGGATTCACACGGGGAGCGCTCCGAAGGGCAGCACGGTCTCCTCGGGGTTCCCACCTCAGGGTTTCCCCTGAAATGTCCCCACAGCGTTTCCACTTCCAGGGACATCTGTGCTGCGAGGATCACGTCCTTGTCCGGCAGCCAGGAGAGCTCCACTGGCAGAGACCAGCTCCCACCTGGCTGTCACTGGCTCTCCTTTGCCCTGGACAAAGTCTAAACTTCCTCTCCATCCTCTGCCAGCCAGACTTCCAGAGCACCAGGCAAGTGACCCTGCCAGCGAGGTGTCCTGCGTGTGGGCTGCCCGGGAGCAGGGGCACTTCCCGTTCCTCTGACCACCGGGGAAGCCTGCTCTCTGCCCCGGTCAAACCCCACTCAGCTTCACAGAGAAGCTTCTGGCACTGCGGGTAAAGCCGAGGGCATGAGGAGCCAGGGCAGCCACTGCAATCCTTCCCCAGAGATAAGGTGTGGGGCTGCACTTGCTGAAGAAGCTGCGCGACCCAGAATTGCCTCCACACCTTCCCCAACGGCCTTGGGAGCTCCAGGAGTCACTTCCCTTCCACAGGGCATTCATGCCAAACAGGGCCATAAAGCCATAAAAGTGGCTTGGGGACAACTGTCTGGGGGCGAGTGGAGGGAGGGGCGATTGGCTGGGCTACCGAGGGAGATTAGACACCAATCAAGGCCATGGTAAAGTTCAGCAGAGATGGCACCTCCACTTCCAAACACGCCTTCTGGACCTGGAGTCAGCTGATTAACGCAATTCCAGAGCCTGGCTATTCCCAGGTTTTCCCGTTAGGCCTTCTCCCCCCGCAGGCTCTTCCAGGCCACCAATGCAGTGACTGTGCAGATGTGAGCACGGGCAGGACCGAGGGCCCAGCTGCTCTCTGCCCGTTCAATTGTGCCAGGGAGGAAGAGGAGAAGGGGCTTGGGAAGGCAAAACCGCACAAAGGAACGAGCTGTACCCACTTTTTCAAAATATCCTGCTTCTTCTGTTCATCAGAGGTGGGCAGGCCCATGGATTTCTGTCGTTGGTCATACATCATCTTCTCCACCATGCTGCGGGTTTCGCTGTCCAGGTCTGACAACTGAAAGCAAGATCCAAGCTGGAACAACTCTGGGCTCAAGCGAGGTAATTTCTGAGCAGGTCCCATAAAACAGAGGAGTTCTTACCTTTGAGTTCTCTGGGTTAATTTTCTTGGTGTTGATTTCTGGGTCTGTGGAGACCAGTTTGTTCCACCACTCCATCTTGTTGATCTAGAGGACGAAGAAGCAAAACCAGTTTATTTTTCTTGGACTTGCTCTCGGGTTTTTAAGTCTCAGTCACAGGAAAAAAATGCTTTATTTCTAAATATCAGTAAAATCTGAACACAGATAAAAGGTACTTTTATTTCAAACTACTTTAGGCAGCCTAAATTTTCACAGCTGGGAGATCTGAGAGAGTGTCAGATGTCCTGTTTGGCATGACATAAATGGGATCACTACAAGCCACCTGGAGAGGCCCAGAGGGGACACAAGAAGGGACACAAGAAGGTCTGCCCCTGGACTTTTGTGTCATTAACAGAAGTCAAAACACACCAAGGGACAACTTTAAAATGACTGATTTCCTTCCAGCTTTTCCTGAACTGCTGGGAAATCCACTGGATATCCTGGAACAGCACAAAATTTGGCTGCAGATGGGGGAACTTTAATACCCCACTACCAGTGGCACCGCTGGCACCGTCCCCAGGACAACCACGGAGGTTCTGTCGCAGCTGAGAGCCCAGAAGGGGCAGCCAAGCCCGAATCCTGCTCAGCCCATGCTGCTTTACCTTCTCCAGGTGCACGGTGACTGTTTTCCCATCCTCAATGAGCCAGGAGCTCTCCTCCACCTTCACCTCGTTGAAGAGCTCCCCGTCGATGACGGGAGGGTGGCCCTTGAGGCCGACCTTGAGGCGGCGTCTCTGGATGTCGACCACCACGTCCTTGCCCTTCAGCCTGAAGCTCACCTTGAAGGGCACGGCCAGCTGCAGCACAAAGGGGCAGATCTGAGCAGCCGGGCAGTGAAACCCCTCCTCACCCTCCCACGCCGCCGTTCCAGCCCTTCTGCCTCGGCTCCACCGGAGTCACAGACCAGGGACCGTTCTGCCTGAGGTACTGAGGGAGCAGGAGGTGACAGGAAGGGACCATAAAAGGGAAGCAGAATTTAATGTCTGGTTAAAACAAGACCAAAATCTGGCAAACTACAGCTCCTGGGAATTTTACTGAGTTACCAACTCTCTCCCAGCTACTGAGACACGGCTGTTTCCGGCAAACTTCCAGCGGCAACTGGGACACAGGGAATGGGCTTCATCTCTCACCAGCACCTGCTCTCATTCCCTGTCTCAGATTCCTCGGATCCTGGCCACAAAGCACTACTCACATCCAATTCCGAGAGGGTCTGTGTCCATCTATAGTTTGGAAGGTCAGCTCCATTGCCAGAGTTGGGTCTAAGTTTTCCTTTATCCTTCTCATCTTCCTCTTCATCATCTGTTCCCTAAGCAATCCAAGTGCAAAGAAAGAAGCTTTTCCAGTTTCCATTGCAACAACAGTTCTTGGGCTTTATAAGGACTGCAGGTCAGTTTTTGTATTTTATATTCACTTAAATTTAGCCCAGAAATGAACAGCTGCTCCTGTTAAAACACGACTACCAGAAAAAAACCAAAAAGCCCTCTGTATTGGCACATTTAGGGATCAAGTGTGTATTTTTAAAGCCAAACTTTTAAATTTGTGTTTTTAAAGTGTGTATCTTGGGCAGGGCGTGGAGCAACCTGGTGTAGTGGAAGGTGCCGTGGCAGCGGGTGGAACGGGATGAGCTTTGAGGTCCCTTCCAACCCAAACCATTCCATGACTCTAAAACATCCCCAGACGAGTTTTACCTGCTTGTTGGAGTCTGAGGAGTCACCTTCCTCCTCCGAGGGTTTCGCTGGGACACCGTTACCCTGCCCTTGTGCCTCTTTCTGCTGTTTGAAAAGAGAAGGAAGAGCAGGAACAGGCTCAGCCAGAGCTGGGACTCTGTGTCACTTCCCGAGCTGGCACTAGGTGGCCTCAGCCTTTCGGCTCCAGCTGAACAGCACCACTCACTGCATCCCAAGCTTTGAAAACTGGGAATTTCCAGCCCTTAGAAAAGTCACAGGAAAGAGGCACTGCCAAGGGGAAGACACTTGGACAAAGAACGAGCCTGAGCCGCTCTAACCCCTCAGAGCCACAGGGAGGACAAAGGTGCACCCGCAGCCACCTGACCCGGCTCTCACCTGGTTGATCTCGAGCTGCAGCCTTTCTGCTTCCTCGTCTGTGAGCTCCTTGATCCGCGGCTCGTTGGCCTCCTGCTTCTCCCGGGCCTCCTGCTTCTCCCTGGCCAGGCGGGCGGCGCGCTCGGCCTTCTCGCGCCGCTCGGCCTCCTGCCGCGCCTTCTTCTCCTTGCGCTCCTTCTGCGCCAGCTTGTTGTGGTGGCTGAAGGCATCTGTGATCAGCTGAGGGACAGGGGCACTCGGGGTTAGAAACATCACCCATTTCAAACCTAAACAAGCCAGCTCGGCCTCCTGAGGAGCACCAGAACATCTGTTAAGTCACACGGATGCTGCGGCTTTTCCCTGCATCTTCACTCGGTTTTTTGACTGAAAATTAAAGATTTTTCAAGTCAAAAAACAGAGGAGGAAGTGAAAAGAGAGGAAGAGGAGAAAATTCAAAATATTTAAATGTAGCCCTTCCTAGTTACACAGGGGTAACAGTGAAATAAAAATTGTCCACTCATTCTGTCCTTTGTGCAATTCCAGCAGGACCAGCTGATGCCCAACCCAGCCACCTGAAGCTGCTCCACACATCCAGGACAGCTGGACACACCAGATCCAACTTTTTTACCTACTTCTGACCTTTCCCACGTCCGGGCTTTTCTCCAGATGGAGCTTCAGTGCCATCATTTAGAGGAGAAATGCTTGGAGCACTCCCGCGCTTTCACACTGAGGGGTGAGTTCCTCCATTAACCTCTTGTTCCAGCCTCACTCCCAATTCTCCACAGGTTGTTGTGACTCTGGGAGTGAAATCCCAAGGTCTGCGATGCCGAGGGCCGCGTGCTCAGCGGGAAAGCTGAGTACACAGGCAGGGAGCCAGAGAATTGCCCCAGGGTCGATAAGGCCGGGGTGCTGTGCGGAGCAGCACGTAGGTGAGCTGAGGTCTGCCCCAGAAAGAGACAGATCCTCAGAAAGGAATTAGAGGGGAAAACTTATTGATTATATCCCAGGAGCTTCGAGGGGGCGGAAACCCAGCAGCTTTTCCAAGCAAAGTGTAGTTTGTAAGCGCTGAGTGTTTCTGCTTTGTTTACACAGCTCGGCTCCAGTGTCCCCTGGAGCGCAGTGCCTGAATCCAGGATGTCCCAGCCTCTGTTCCCAACCACGATCCACGGTGAGGGAAGGATCTTCACTGCCCGACCCTGTCTGTCACTGCCCACCCCACCCGGGTTGCTGAAACTGCACCTAAAAAATGCAGTGATTGTCCCACCCTCTCCTTCCTCCCTCACGCCAAGGGCTCAGCAGCACTGGGGAAGCAGTTCCCTGCACGTTTGCTGTGGCTCCCATGGTGTCAGAGCGCTCTTCCAGGAGGCCATAAAGCATTCTGACAGAACTGTTCTTTTACAGGCTCAGCTTGGCCAAGGAGAGCAGCCCAGCACCTCTGAACTGCCACTCAGGTGGGGTCATGCAGCCCCCAGGAACAGCCGGAGATTCGCTCTCTGTTCTAAGAAAAATGACAGGAGGCTTCGCCTTCTTTACTTCCAGAGAACCACAGAATGTTTTGTGTTGCAAGGACCTTAAATCCCCTCCAGTGGCGGTGAGGGCTCCCTGCAGGAGCGGGGATGCTCCGTCCAGGCTCCCCAGCCCGAGCCGAGGCGCAGCCGCATGCGCGGAGCCGCGGACTTTGTGCCTTTCCTGAGCTGAACAAACAGGGTAACGCGGGGTTATCGCCTGCTGTGTCACCGTTAAGTCAGTGTGTCTGGCAGGTTTGCTGTCCAAACAAGCCTTTGGCCAGAGCCTGGCAAAGCGCTGCTCTGCGGTGCCACCCGAGCGGGGAACAGTGAGTTCTCCACTCTGACAGGGCAGCTCTGGGCTTCCTTCCCTCAGGAGCTGCCCACGTGCACTCAAACACCGGGAGCTGTTCAAGCAGGGGACTCCTGGCACGGCACAGCCCCGGGTGGGATGGAAGGGAGAAGAGCTAAAGGCCTGAGGGTTTATTTTTTACCTTCTCTGCTACTCCATCCTCTCCCCCGGTGAAGAAATCCGTCTTCCTCCTCAGGAAGCTGAAGAAGGTGTTCACAAGCTGGTGAGGGAACAGGAGAGGGTGGAGAGAAAAGGAGCAGTGAGCCCAGGCCACTCCGAGCCACCTCGTGCCTCTGGAGCAGCCTTTATCCTTTGTCCTCCCTATCTGGGGCTGACCCTGGAAGCAGCCCCGTGACCCTGCCTGCAGAAAACGCTCGGCTCTGGAGATCCAGCTCCTGCATTCCCCGTTTGCAGAAGTGGCATTTGCGTGGTTTGCGCGGGGAAAGGCAGCAGTTTGTTCTCAGGTCCTGCTCCCACACCCCGAGCTGCGTTCCGAGGCAGGAATGGATTTACACCTGCATGCATTACCTACATCCCATATATACGAGATATACACCACATTTTGTTTCTTCGCACACCTAAACGCCTGCAAACTCCGTATTTCTACAGCTGCCAGGATCACAGATGGACGAACCAGCACCTCCAAACCCCCTCTGGAAACCCATATTCTCCTTGAACTTGGTTGATCTTTATTTCCCAGGAATTCCGTCCCATGGGTGTTTCAATCAGAGGTTTTACTACAACACAAGGGGCTGTTACAGGAGCATCTTAAAAAATTATTTGTGAGTGGGATGTGAGTGGGGTGTTCCCACACCATCCAGCCCTGATGCGGGTCAGCGCCTGGATCCCGGAGCCCCCAGCCGGAGGGATCACGGTGGGATCAGGACGGGATCACGGTGGGATCAGGACGGGATCAGCGTGGATCTGCAGACCCCTGAGCCCGAGGGGACCCCACGATCGCGGTCAGGCCTCGCGGGGCCGGTGGCTGTGCCGGGAAGGATGAACCGGGGCGCTGGATCCCGGCCCGGGGTGCTTTGCTCCGCCGTGCCCCATCCCGGGCACTGCCCGCGCACCCGGAACGCTCCGGACGCCCCGAGGCGCCGGGGCCAGGGTGCGAGGCCACGCGAGGGCACCGCGGCGCCTCGTTAACGCCACAGTAATTACCGAGCGGGGCCGGCGCTGCTGGGGCCGTTATCGCCGCCCCGGGGGCAGCGCACGTGCGGCCCGCGCTCCACGTGCCGGGGCGGGGCCCGAGGAGGCCGGGCCGCTCCGCGCGCTCGCTCCGGCACCCCTGCCCCGCCCGCCCCGCTCCCCATCCCGGCGGCGCTACCTCGCGCACGCCGCCCTGGTGCTGCTGGGCCATGGCGAGCAGCATCCCGTCGAACCGGTCCTCCTGCTCCGCTGCCTCCTCCGCGCTCAGCCCCATCCCGCCGCCGCTGCCGCACCGGGCCGCCACCGGAACCGGAACCGGCGGCCGCGGAAGCGCGAGCCCCTCCCAACCAACCAATCCCAGCGCGCCCCCGCGCGCTCTCTTCGCCGATTGGTCAGAGCAGCTGTCAATCCGATGCGCACTCTCCTCGGATTGGCTACAGCGGCTGTCCATCTTCCCGGCAGAGGCGGGACGCGCGGCGCGGCGGGGTTGCCATGGTGACGGGCCTGAGGCCGCCATTCCCGAGGCGGGGAAGGGTCCCGGGCCCGGCCCCCCCCGCGCCAGGGAGCGGAGAGCGAGGAGCTCCCCCCGAGCCTCCTGCGCTCCAGGCTGAGCCTCCCCGCTCCCTCAGCCGCTCCTGGGGCTCCAGACCCTTCCCCACCTCCGTTCCCTTCGCTGGGCACCTCAATGTCTGTCCTGGAGTGAGGGGCCCAGAACCGATCCCAGGGTTTCTTTTGCCTCAGCAGTGCCAGCACAGGGGAACAACCATTGCCCACCTTGGCTCATGTTCAGCTGCTGTCGACCAGTGCCTGGGTCCCTTTCCGTTGGGAAAATATGAGAATTTTGGCCTTTTTTCCTCACTTTTCTCTCATTTCCTTCCCCAGCCCTGCATTTCCTCTGAGAGACAGGCCCCCTGGGCCCATCACAGCCTGCCAGTACACCAGGTTCCTCTTCCTCCAGCATAACAAGCGCCTCCTGAGCAAGGCCAGGCAAACAGCCGCTGATAACACAACTTCCAGGTTGCTCTTCCCAAGGCCGGCGTGCCGGGGCCGTTGAACGCCGGGCCCAGACGAGCGCCCCGTGTTTGTCTGTGAACCCTGGCAGCGACACCTGCCCGATGGGGCCTTGGTGCCATGGTACAGCCTGGGGTAATGACTCTGTTTATCCTGTTTGGGTAATCCTGATAACACAACCCCTCCCCGCCGCCGATTCATTGAGAAAACGGCCGTTGACGCCGCGCCGGGAGCTCGCTCGGTCCGGCCAATCAGCCCAGGGACAACGGGGTTGGTTGGGTGGTTTTAATGAGGGCTGCTTAATCAGGGCGGTCAAGGCTGCGGCGGGGTGTTCACGGTGACCTGGCCCTATAAGAGCCGGCTGGAGCAGCCGCGGGCTGGCCGAGCTGCGAGGACGGGGACAGTCCGGCCTGCGGTTGATATTTTGGAAGGGATTTCACGTCTCTCTCCCACCGCTGAGTTGCGACGAGGACCTGGCTGAGCCATGAGCAGCGGCGTGGATCTGGAGTGCGAGCGGTGCCAGTGCCACGGCAGGGACAAGCACCCCGCCATCCTGTACACACTCCTGAGCCAGAACCTGCACGCCGGCAGGGCCCGGCAGCGCTGCCTGTGCCACCAGCGCCGCGCCGTGTGCCTGCGCACGCCGCAGGTCACCTGCAAGGCCGCCTCCAACGTGCTGGTCAAAACCATCAACTTCATGAAGAACGTCGCTGCCTTCCACCTGCTGCCGCGGGAGGATCAGCTCCTGCTGCTGCACAGCTGCTGGGTGCCCCTGTTCCTGCTGGGGCTGGTGCAGGAGACGGTCACCTTCGAGGTGACGGAGGCCCCGGCTCCCAGCATGCTCAAGAAGATCCTGCTCAGCGGCCAGAGCAAAGGGCAGGAGCCCGAGGGCACGCAGCCCACGCTGGCCGCCGTGCAGCAGCTGCAGTGCTGCCTCAACAGCTTCTGGAGGCTGGACCTGAGCCCCAACGAGTACACCTACCTGAGGGGAGCCATCCTCTTCAACCCAGGTGAGTGCCAGGCCAGTGCTGGCCGCTGGAATCACAGCATCCCAGAGTCACTGAGGCTGGGAAAGATCTCCGGGACCATCGAATCCGCCCTGTGCCCGGTCCCCACCTTGTCACCAGCCCAGAGCGCCAAGTGCCACGTCCAGGGATGGGGACTCCAGGATTTCCTGGGCAAACACGGAGCTCGTGGCTTAGAGGTGCTCAGAGGTGGGCAGGTGTGAGAGCAGAGAGGGCTGGTCCCCTTTTCCCTGACTCTGGTCATTCCCAAACGCACAAGGAAGCAGGAAGGAAGGACATCAAAACCTTTGCCTGTCCTGCAGACAATAAATCCTGGATCCCTTTACTTTTAAAGCGCAATTTTCCCCGTTAACTGCTTTCCCTCCCTCACACGTCATCCTGGAACAGCTGCTGTGTGCATCTCCTTAGTGTGGCCTCAGAGATCCCTTCTGAGAACTGGGGAAGGGGAAGGGTGGGCATGGGAGGAACCTGGAGCTGTTTTCCATCCTTCCTCATCTCCCTCTCTCCGTCGCAGACATCCCCGGGCTGAGGGCTCCCCTCTACATCCAGAGGCTGCAGTGGGAGGCCCAGCGCGCGCTCCGGGAGCTGCTGCACCCCGAGGACCAGGGCCGCTTCTCCTGCATCCTGCGGGCCACCTCTTCCTTAAAATCCATCCCCGCCGCCCTGGTCACGGATCTGTTCTTCCGGCCCATCATCGGGGATGCGGACATGGGGGAGCTGCTGGTGGAGATGCTGTTCGAGGTCGCGGGCTGGCCGCAGGCCCCGTGGCTGCCCCTGCCCTGCTGAGCACCCCCGGAGCAGGGATGTGGGAGAGAAGCGCTCCGGACTCTGCGGGAGCTCTGGGTGTGACTGGGGCCGAGGCTGGAGGATCCCGGGGGAAGCAGCTGTGGCTCAGCAGCTTTCACAGCAGCTCCTGCTCCACCTGGGCCGGTCTCCAGTCCGGGGAGTGTGTGTGGGAGAGGGTTTCCTTCCCTGCTCCAGAGCATGGAGCTCTGGTCCCAGTTCTTACTCATTTTGCTGTGAACTCCAGGCGGTGAGGGTTGCTGGGATCCCGCGGTGTCTGATGGCCTCAGAGGGATCACCGAGGGTAAACATCATGGAATTAGCTCTGGGTCTGGCTTCTGTGCTTGAAATCTTAGAAATACTCAGGAAATTTCTTCAGGGGAAGAGCCGGAGTGTTAAATCCTACAGGGTGTACAGACTCACCCCTCTTTTCCTTAGATTCTCTCTTTCCTCCATAGTTCCATGAAATTGAGATTGAAATCTCAGGATTGAGAGCACTTAGGAGCACCTAAACCTGTGGCACCTCATTTGGGGCTCTGGGCTCTCCTGTCCGTGTGAAAGTGACCCCCGAGCGGAGCTGGTTTGGTGGGAGATCCAGACCTCCTTCCCTGGAGTCAGAGCCAGGTGCACACCTGGAGAACTCGCTCCTCCTGCCTCCAGCAGCTGAGGTGTCAGGATTTTATAAGCGAGCATTTGTGTGGTTTGTATATAAGATGCAATAAATTATTTTTTTAATAAAATGTTTGGTGTTTTGGAGCACGGTGGTGCTGTTTTCAGCGACGGTGTTGAATTTGGGGTGGGCAGAAAAAACTGCAGGCATGGGGAGGATGGAATGGAATAAAAAGAGATTTTCCAGGGAGCTTCCAGCACACAGGAATTTCCAGGGGAAAATCCCCACGTTGCTCTTTTCTCCGGGTGTTGAGATCGGGGTGTTGAGCCTCGCCCGAGGCTCTCAGACGTGGCTGCTGACTCACGCAGCTGCCAACAGGCACAAACCCCGGCCCACTTTCCGCGGCTGACTCCGGTGAGGTGTCGGGTGAGGCTGCACGGAGCCTCCCTGTGCCCACGGAAACACCCGGAATCTTCGAGGCAGAACTGCTGTGTCAGCCTGGGCCCGCACCTCAGGTGATCTCAGCCCCGTGACAGCGATTTTCCACGGGGAGGGAGCCCTGAGTCACGGCACGGCTCCCACGGGCAGCGCCGAGCCCGCGGAGTCACCCGGGAGGGCCGGGATGGCCGTGGGTGCCCTGTCCGGCGTGGGACCCACCCGTGAGGGGCCTGAGCGCAGATTGTGGCACTGAACGGGGGACAGGGCCAGAGCCCTCGCTCGGGATGAGCACGGGCAGCCCGGACACCCCCAGTGCCCTGGAACCCCGGGGTTTGTGACCCCCCTGAGGGTCTGGCCAAGCCCTGCGACCCCCAGGGCCTGTTAAACACCCCCACATGGGGCCTGGACACCCCCAGGGCCTGTTTGACGGGGGGCTCGTGGTCCCCAAGGCCTGTGACACCCCAGAGGGTCTCTGTCCCCAGATCCTGTGACCGCCCAGGCCCTGTGCCCCCTCCCGCGTGTCTCTGTCCCCAGGCCCTGTGCCCCTCGCTCCCCGGGTCTCTCTGTCCCCAGGCCCCCTCGCTCCCCGGGTCTCTCTGTCCCCAGGCCCTGTGCCCCTCGCTCCCCGGGTCTCTCTGTCCCCAGGCCCTGTGCCCCTCGCTCCCCGGGTCTCTCTGTCCCCAGGCCCGGGACCCCCCGGACGCCCCGCCTGCCGCGCGCTCCCCGTCCGCCAGGCGGCGCCCTCTGCCCGTCTCCGGTAACGTCATCGCCGCGCGCCGGCACCGGCGGCCCAAGATGGCGGCGCCCAGCGGCACCGGCGGCGATGGCGGCGCGGCCCGGTACTGCCTGGTG
>VYZT01009668.1:59330-82879 GCA_013400735.1 Pomatostomus ruficeps | reverse complement strand
ACGCTCCGCGCCCGGAACGCGGCGCTCCGGCCCCGCGGGCACCCGGACCCGGCGCGGGGGCACCGGCGGCGGTGAGCGGCCTGCGGCACCGGGGGGAAAAACCGGGAATGGGGGGAATTACCGGGAATGAGAGGAATTACTGGGATTGAGGGAATTACCAGGACCAGGAGAATTACCGGCACCGGGAGGGGTAGCAAGGGACGGAGCGGTCTGGGCAAGGAGCGGGGATGGGGCGGAGTAACGGGAGTGGGGAAGGAGGGAGGGATGCGGGGGAAAGGGGGTGATGGGGAAAAGGCGGCGAGGAGAAACGGGAGCGTTGCGGGGAGGGAGAAGGGGGTGTGAGCAGAGAGGGGGAGATGGGGAAGGAGGGAGGGGATGGTCACAAAGGGGTACAGACGCTTTCCCTTCCTCTCCATCCTTTCCCTGGATGCCGATCCCAGCAGATCCCGTCCCTCTAAATGCGCGTTAATTACGCATAATGATTAAACGGTAAATGAGACGTTTTCCCCTCTCAGCCCGCGATAAAAGCAGATGAGCCAGCATGTCTGAGGGCAGCCGGGGCGGCTCGCTGGCCTTTGGCCAGGTGGTCATCGGGCCGCCGGGCTCGGGGAAGACCACGTACTGCCAGGCCATGCGCGAGTTCCTGGGCCGGCTGGGCCGCAGCGTGGCCGTGGTCAACCTGGACCCCGCCAACGAGGCGCTGCCCTGTCCCTGCGCCCTGGACATCGCCGAGCTCGTCACCCTGCCCGACGTCATGGCCAGCCTGGGGCTGGGCCCCAACGGGGGCCTCATCTACTGCATGGAGTACCTGGAGGCCAACGCGGACTGGCTGCGCGAGCGGCTGCGCGCGCTCCGGGGACACTACGTCCTCTTCGACTGCCCCGGGCAGGTGGAGCTCTACACCCACCACGAGTCCCTCAAGAACGTCTTTGCCCAGCTGGCCAAGTGGAATTTCAGGGTAGGGCTGAGCTCTGGGCTCAGTGCCTGCACCCCCCGTGGGTGCAGGGGGGTTTGTGGGTACTGGTGGCTGTTGTCTTTAGGAATTTCTTGGCCTTTTGTGTTCAGTGGCTTTATCGGGGAAGGAGGGGAGTTTTGCCCTGTTTTGTGCTGGGAGGGATTGGCACAAGAATGGCCTGTCAGGGCTTTGGTGGGACTGGGAGCAGGAACACAGATTCCTCCCTCACACTCAGCACAAAATCCCAGACTGGTTTGGGTTTGGAAGGACCTCAGAGCCCATCCTGATCCAGTCCATTCCATGGGCAGGGACACTTTGCTCTGCACCAGGTGGCTCCAGGCTGGCCGTGAACACTTCCAGGGCTGGGACAAGCACTTGCTGAGCTCCAGGATCCTCCTGCAGCTCAGGGTTTATCCAGAGCGGGGCTCTGTGAGTGCTGGGAGCCCTGGCACTGCGCTGAGGAACGCAGGGACACGCCAGGCCCCTGCTGCAGCCCAGCCAGGTCCCCGTGCGCCCCGTGGGACGCGCCCTGGGCTCCTTGCACAACGGGAGCTGCGGGTGAGAGCGGCCCCGGGAGCTGCTGACGCTGCGCTTGCTCTGCGGCGGGGCCAGGCCGTGAATGTGCAAACCCTGAGCGAGAAGGGCGACTTCATTTGCTTGAGAATGTCACTGGGAATCTGCACATTAGAGCTCATTTTCATTGGGATAAATGGACACGGGATTGGAGTTGCTAAAATAAGACATTTACAGGGCTGTTTTGTGCTCTCCCGGCTGCTCACGCCTGCCTGGCAGCCCCAGACTGGCTGGGCGCTGCTGCTGTGACTCAGCCTCAGAGCCCTGGCCTGGAGTGGCTTCCCCAGCTCTGGGACCGCACAAAACCCAGGGAATCGAGCTGCTCGTTAGTGTAATTACTGCAAACCACACTTGACTCTCCCAGCAGAAAGCTGCAGGTTGAAGTTTCTTGTGGTGCTGTGGGAGCTCTCGAAGCCTCCCCTGAGCCCTTCCCTGGGCCTGAATCCATGGTGGGAATGTGGGAATAGATAATTTATGTACATGGATGTGTGTTCAGCCTGGAGAAGAGCCGGACCCAGGGAGCCTCAGAGCCCCTTCCAGGGCCTGAAGGGGCCCCAGGAGAGCTGGAGAGGGACTGGGGACAAGGGCTGGAGGGACAGGACACAGGGAATGGCTTCCACTGCCACAGGGCAGCAATGGATGGGATATTGGGCAGGAATATTGGGAGAGGCCCTGGCACAGGGTGCCCAGAGCAGTTGTGGCTGCCCCTGGATCCCTGGCAGTGTCCCAGGCCAGGCTGGACGGGATTTGGAGTGGCCTGGGACAGTGGGACGTGTCCCTGCCCATGGCAGAGCAGGGGCCAGGTGAGCTGTGAGGTCCAAACCATTCCAAGATTCTCTGGTCTGTGTTCTGTGTGCAGGAGGTGGGAGGTGGGTGGTCACCAGTGGATGGTCACTGGTGGGTGGTCACTGGTGGGCGGTCACTGGTGGGCGGTCACTGCCCCTCACGCTGCGGCCAGGCCAGAGCAGGTTGTCCTGCTCCACTCCCGGGCTGTCCCAGGGGCTTGGCACGGCTCTGAGCTCGCGTGTCCCTTTGTGCCTTTGCTGCCCAGCTGGCTGCCGTGCACCTGGTGGATTCCCACTACTGCACAGATCCCGGGAAGTTCATCTCGGTGCTCTGCACCTCCCTGTCCACCATGCTGCACGTGGAGCTGCCCCACGTCAACGTCCTCTCCAAGATGGACCTGATCGAGCAGTACGGGAAGCTGGGTAAGGGAATTTCATGGAACCTCTGTGGCTTTGGGGCAAAAGGACCTTAAACCTCATCTCTTCCACCTCCCTGCCCTGGGCTGGGACACTTCCAGTACCCCAGGGTGCTCAGAGCTCCATCCTGGCCCTGGACACTTGGAGGAATTTGAGGGGATGTGGGATTGGGCCGTGTCAGGTGCAAAGCAGCTGTTTGGGGATGGGGTGGATGGGGAAAGTGCTCACTGTGCTCTGCAGTGCCCAGCTTGCCTTCAGAGAGCCCTGTTTCCCTGCAGCCTTCAACCTGGATTATTACACCGAGGTCCTGGACCTCTCGTACCTCGTTGACCATTTGGCCTCCGATCCCTTCTTCCGGAATTTCCGCCGCCTCAACGAGAAGCTGGTGGAGGTGATCGAGGACTACAGCCTGGTGTCCTTCGTGCCCCTCAACGTCCAGGTGACCCAGCAGGAGGGAACAGGGAGCCTTGGCTGTGCAGCAGCTGCTTTTTGTCAGCTCAGAGCCACAGGGCTGGAAACCTCGGCTGTGAAGAGACTCAGGGCTGGAAAACAGGGAAACACACCCAGACTTGTAAATGATCGGTGGCAGCCAAAGGAAAGGAGAAAGCTGATGAGCCTGGGGCTGCCTGGGCCTTGTGTCCCGGGGTGGGGAGCCCAGGGTCTCCCTTCCTGCAGCTCCTCTGGGATGGGCTCACCTAAAACCTCGTTAAATTAGGGAGCAGCGAATGATGAGATTGGGAGGAATACATTGGGGAGGGAGGACTGGAAATGTCCTTAATCAGGCAGCTGGCAGAAGTGTCAACAGAGGCAAATGGACTGGGATGAGGTGATGAAAGGGAATGGGAGGGTGGAGGGTGTCACCCGGCCAGCACCGGTGTCCCTGGCTGTCCCTGGCTGTCCCTGGCTGTACCCGGGCCCTCAGGCACTGTCAGGGTGGCCCAGGGCCCCGGGGAAGATCCCCGGCACAGCCCAGCGTGGGCTCCTGCCCGCGGGGAAGGAGCCGGTTCCCAGGGGGCCGTGTCCCTCCCCGCCAGGACAAGCAGAGCATGCGGCAGGTGATGCAGGCCGTGGACAAAGCCAACGGATATTCCTTCGGGGACCAGGAGCACCAGAGCCTGGAGGCACTGATGTCGGCAGCCGTGGGGGCCGATTTCCACTTCTCTTCGTATCCTCTCTGGTGTTGAGTTTAATTTCTTTCTCCTTGGGGGACAGAGGCTGGAATTTGCAGGCCCTGGTTTTTCTGACATCACCTGGTGGGTGACGCACGTGTGGGGAGTGGGGTGTGCTCACCCCAGCCCGGGTTGGACCCTTGTCCTCACCCAACCCACCCGAGCTGTTGCTGACTGACACCGTGAGTGTGCCAGGAACCCTCTGAGAGCTTTCCTCTCTCTCCCACTCCCTTGGATGGGCTCTTTCCTTCTCCTACAAACCACAGAATTGATTCTCCTGGACTGGCCAGGCCTGGGATCAGGCAGAGCCAGAAATAACTCAGGTGATGCTGCGTCTTCCCGATGGCCTTCGGGCTAATGTGAGGCTGGGCTGGTTCCTCGGTGAGAACGTTCAGAGCTCCAGCAGAAGGGAGTGTTTGAGCCCAGCCCCTCGTTTTCCTTAATTACTGCGTTATCAGCACCCTGGCAGTGCAGGAGAGGTATGTGCAATCTCAGGACAAAGCCGTGGAAGAGGAGGTGATGGATCTGTGACACGCCCTTCCCCGGCTCCTCTCCTTTGACACCTCCTTTTCCTACCCCGAGCCAAGCTGTGACTCAGAGCAAGTGAAAGCCTTTCCAGGCAGCGTCTGGACTCCCTCTCTGGGGGGGTTTGACCTCCCGATCCGGCCCTGCTGCCCGGAGCAGGGGTTTGGCAGACGGGAGGTGGCTGAGGGGCTCCCTTAGGAACAGAGTGAGCCAGGGAAGGCAGGGAGAGCAAGGAGAAGAAGCGAGAGAAAGTATCCTCCATCATGAGCTAGATAGGTCCAGGGAAAGAAAAATCAGCTGGAGCTGCCCCGTGTGCAGTGAGACGCGAGGCACCGGTCCTGGGTTTGCTGCAGGAGCGGGCACGGGCCCCGTGCTCCGAGCAGAATCCAGGCCGAGACGCCTCCACGCCGTCCCAAGGAGAGAAAGATGTTTGTTTTTCTTTTTCTTAGAAATAATGATGGACTCTTTCTTAATAAAACACTCCTCGGTCTCACTTTCATCTTGTGAGTTTGCTGAACCTGAATAAATAAACCCAAGAGAGCGGCAGAGCCCGAGGCCAGAGCGCCCGCGGTGGGAGCGTCGGCAGCTCCGCGCTGAGAGCGGCTGCTCCGCGTTGGCCGGGCCCTCTCTGATCTGCTGAGAACAGCCCGGCGCTGGCTGCAGGGCACCAGGGCTGTGGGACAGGAAAGGAGGTCACTGCCGGCCGTCCAGGAGCGGGCCAGAGGCTGGAGCTGGAGCACAACACGCAAAACGCCAGCTCGGCTTTTGGAGCCTTCTGATTAAGAAAGCCCCTGTGTGACTCAGCTCACGGTTTGCATGTCGGGCCTTTCCCAGGAGCAGCCCTGTGTGTCCTCATCCACCTCCCTTTTCCTGGGCTGCTTTCTCCACGTCCCAAATCCTGGGGCTTCCCCTCCTGCCCATGGAATTCCCTCCTGCTGTCCTGATGGCAGCAGCTCCGAGCCTCGAGTGCCACCTGCTCTGATCCCCGCTCCAGGCAGCGCCTGGGGATGGATCGGGAGCACTGGGGATGGATTGGGAGGGCCGGGGATGGATCGGGAGCACTGGGGATGGATTGGGAGGGCTGGGGATGGATCGGGAGCACTGGGGATGGATCGGGAGGGCTGGGGATGGATCGGGAGGGCCGGGGATGGATCGGGAGCACTGGGGATGGATCGGGAGCACTGGGGATGGATCGGGAGGGCCGGGGATGGATCGGGAGGGTTGGGGATGGATTGGGAGCACTGGGGATGGATCGGGAGGGTTGGGGATGGATCCGGAGGGCCGGGGGGTGACAAGTGAGATGTCCTCATCAATCAGGGAGCCTCCGAGTGCCTCCCGGCAGCTCCGCATGGGATGGGAGCGGGCACGACTCCCGTTCCCAGCTCTTTGCAGACTCAGCATCGCCTCTTGCCCAAGATCTTGCATAAAATGCAACAGGATTTTCTCACAGGATGGTTTGGCCCTTGGCAGAGGGATGGGAGACCGGATCCTCAATGGATCTGAATGTGAGCAGGGTCTTGGGCAGCTGGGCAAGGAATTTAAATGAATTTTCCCCTCATCTCCCAGCTCTGTGGCCAGGATTTGGAGACAAGCCGGAGCTCAGGGAGAGGAGGATGAAGACTCACACACTTGTGCTTCAACCAGACCCCTTCCCAATGAAACTGAGATTTCAGATATCGAAGTCAAATCCGTCTCCTGCCAGTGCCTCGGCTCTTCCCGAGAACCCAGGAATTTCCCTGGGTATTCCTGGCTGGAACCCAGCGGCTGCATTTCAGCGCTGAAGCCCTGGGAGCCACTCTAACCATAACTGAGCTGAAATTCCATCCTCGCCCTGTGGCTCGTAGCCTTGACCTGCTCGTTTTGGAGCTCTGTAGTTGCTGTGAAGGGGTGGGAGACGGGATCATAAAAATATTAATTTTACAGTGGCTTTTTCATGGCTTTGAGAGATTTGGTGGCTTAAAAGGGTATGGTCAGGTCAGGCTGAGTTACGCAAGAGCCATCAAAGCTTTTGTGGCTTTTTGGCTTTTTTATTTGAATGCCCTGGATATCTGCAGCCTCAGCCTTGCTGCTGCTGAGGAAAATGGGAATCAAAGGGGGTGGAAACTGCTCAGGTCACGGATCCTCTGTGGTGTTCAAGCCAAGAAATGCTGAGGTCTCAGAGAGCTTCAGCCCCAAAACTGCAGCGTTTTTGCACCAAGGAGTTTCCTACAGAGGAATCAGGGGCTGAACCGGGACCCACAGCCCGGCGGGGATGATCCTGCTCCTGCGGGGTGACCCGGGGAACGGCTGAGAGGAGCCAGGGAGGGCTGGAGCCCCCGGTGAGATCCGGGTGTGAAACCCGGGCTGCTCCTGCATCCGCACATCCCCGGCTGGGAGGGGACCCGGCGCGGCTGAGGGAGGTGACACTTTGGCTCCTGTCGCTCCCTTGAGCAATCGGCCGGGGCCAAGGGCCAGGATGATTCACCGCAGCCCAGGCACGTCCCTGGGAGGGGGCCCGGCTCTCTGCGGAGCTGGTCCTACCTGCTGAGCCCCCTGAGACTGAACCCGGCAGGGCGGGATCCGGGGCACGGAGGGATCTGAGCGTCCGTCACAGCCAGAACCGGGCTCTGCTGGGTCCCCTCCCGGGTCCCAGCCCCATTTCCAGCTCTGTCACAGAACTCCTGCTCAAAAGCCGAGCACCAAGTGGTGCTGTCCAAGGGGGATAGAAAACCTCTCCAAAACCCCAAATCCCCCAGAGCAGGCACCGGTGCCAGCCCGGCCGGAGCTGCCCCAGGCCAGGGGCGATGGACACCCCACGTCTGGGTGCCTCAGCCGGGAGCCAACCAGCCCCGGCCCCGGGCACACAGCCTGGGGAGAGGCTGGGAGGGCTGGTGACAAGGACAGGCCTGGCTGTGGGTCCTGCAGCTGCCACTCAGGATGGGCAGAGCCTTTCACAGGCGGCAGAACGTCCCTGCGCGCCCTCAGTCCTGTTTTTGGTGGCCTTTTCCCCACGGCTGCCAGCCCCTGGGTATGGGCTGTGCCAGACCCTGCTGGGACAGGGACTGCACGGTGGGGACACCCCCTGGCCCTGGGGCACCCGGTCCCTTTGCTCTGATGGTGTTTCAGACACTAAAACTCGTACATTTGAGAGATTTTCTGTCTGCATTCCACAGCCACTGGACAAGGACCAGCATGGGGACCGAGGTCCCGATGTCCCCCTGGCCTTTCCGCCTGGGTTCCCCCATCCTGTGTGAAACACGGGGACAGGAGGACCCCAGGGAACACCCCACACTGCCCAGCAGCACAGCCCTCCCACGGGAGAGTCCTGGGGACCCAGGGCCTCCTTCCCAGCCTGGAAAAGCTGCTGGACCGGCTGGGAGCCGGGGAGCACCATCCTCCCACACGGCCCAGCCGCGCTGCAATTTCGGGAGCTGTTGAAATCAGTTAACTCCTGGGAAGCCACGGAGAGCCCGCAGCCCCAGGGATGGACAGACACCCCCGGTTAACCCTTCCTGGGCAGCAGCACCCGCAGCTCCCACCCCGCCACCCTCCAGTTTAACCAGTCTGGGTGTCCCCAGGCCGTGGGGTCAGGGGCCAGCGCGAGCCCTGGGCTCGTTTGTCCCGTCGGCCACCCCGGTTTGGGTAATTACAGGTCTGGGGTTGTTCCCAGGCTGGGAGCGCTTGGGGCCAGGCGGAGGCCGAGCTTTGGGGTCCCTCGCTGGGGTCTGCCTGGGACCAGCCCTGACACCCCTGGGTACCCCCAGCTCGGCCACGGGAGCCGCTGTCCCAGGCTTGGGGGTCAAGGCAGCACCACGGGAGGTTGTGATGGGGCTGGGGGGACCAGGGGGCTCACAGGGGCTCATCCCCTCCACTGGGACGTGTCCCACCCAGGTCCTGGTTTGTGCAGCCCAAGCTCCCGCAGCAGAGCCCCGGCAAACGTCGTTACATCCCCGTCCCTGTCCCTGGGTACCCCACAGATCCCTCCCGGGGGTCACTTCCCCGCTCGTGCCTCATTTTCCCCAAAGCCCAGGAGCTCCTGGCACTGTCTGGGCTGGGATTTGGCCATGCCAGGGCTTGGGGCTGGCGTGTCCCCCCGTCCCCGCTCTGGGGCTCCGGCTGAGCCGGGGCAGCACGTCCTGAGTCACGGCGCGTTTCCTCCCGGTGCTTCCCATCAAAGGCCGGCTCCTGCCCAGCCCTGCTGGCTCTGGTGAGCTCATAGCCCAGGGTGCCGTGACTGTATTTTATTGTAATTATTTTTCATGTCGAAACGCGCTGGTGGGGGGGGGAAGGGGGAGGGAGCTGCGCCCTTCACCGTGGCCTCGTGCCAGGGCCAGAAGTGCTGAGCTTTCGCCTGTCCCAGCGCGTCTGGACCTTGAGAGGGATGTCCCCACCCCGCTGACACCCCAGGGCTGTCCCCGTGTCGCTGCCGATGCAGCTTTTGTGGATTTTCCAGCTTGGACTTGGAGGAGCCATGGGGGAGGACCTGGGGACCCACACAAGGGTGTCAGGGGCAGCTTTTGGGGACCTGCGGGTTGGTAACAAGGGGGTGAGACACTCCAGAGTGGGGTCAGGGACTTCGGAGCCCCTCATGGAGCAGCCAGCCCTGCGTGGGGCTGCTGAAACCCTCGTCCCGTGGATGCTCAGCCCCCCGAGCCCTTCAGGGCCGCAGTTCGCCCCCAGACCCTGCTGTGGGGCTACGGGGACCCGGGGTGGGGTGGGATGGGAGGAGAGGCGGGAGCCCGGCGGCGGCGGGAGCTGCCCGGACACGTGCGCGGGAGAGACGAGGCAGACGAGAGGCAGAGGTGCAGGAGAAGGTTTATTGGAGACGCACAGAGGATTTGGCAACACGCGACCCCTCCCGGAATGGGGGGGCTGCCCGGACCCCCCTCGCCCCGTCCCAGCCCCTCACCTCCTCCTGTCGCTGCTCCAGCCCTCCGGGACAGGGGGTTTGGAGCTGGCACAAGCCAGACCGGACACCCCCCACACAAAAATGTTAAATATCTGGGGGCTGGCAGCTCTCCGGGACGGAGGCACCCCCTGTCCCTCCTTTCCCGCTCCCCAGGACAGAGGATGGGGGAGAGGGAGGGAGGGTCCCTGCCAAAACCACCCCCACTCCCGGCATCCAGGCTGGGGGGGCCGTGGAGGAGCTGAGACTCCTCCACCCCCAAAACCAACCAAAAAAAGAACAACAAAAAAAAAACCAATCAAAAAAAAAAAACCACGAAGAGATGCCGAAGGGTCTGGAGCAGGGGCAGGTGGGGGCCGGTCCCCGGCTCGGCAGGGGACGTTCAGTTCTTGGGCTCTTCGCCAGCCTCGCCGCCGTCTTCGCCGGCGCACTCGGCTGTCCATAGCGTGAGGTTGTCCCTGAGCAGCTGCATGATGAGGGTGCTGTCCTTGTAGGAGTCTTCGCTGAGCGTGTGCAGGTCGCCCATGGCCTCGTCGAAGGTGGTCTTGGCCAGGGAGATGGCCTGCTCGGGGGCGTTGGCGATCTCGTAGTGGAACACGGAGAAGTTGAGGGCCAGCCCCAGGCGGATGGGGTTCGTGGGCTGCATCTCCTTTTTGCTGATGTCCATGGCCTCTTGGTAGGCTTTCTGGGCGTGCTCTATCGCCTTCTTGCGGTCGTCCCCGGTGGCCACCTCGGCCAGGTATCGGAAGTAGTCGCCCTTCATCTTCAGGTAGAAGACCCTGCTCTCGGAGTCGCTCGCCTGCTTGATGAGATACTTGTCCAGCAAGTCCAGGACGTTGTTGCAGACGCTGTTCAGCTCCTGCTCCACCTTCTCCCGGTACTCGTTCACCAGCTGCGCTTTGTCGTCGCCCTCTTCGGTTTTGTGCTCGATGCTGGAGATGACCCTCCAGGCCGAGCGCTGGCAGCCCACCACGTTCTTGTAGGCGACCGAGAGGAGGTTGCGCTCCTCGTTGGACAGCTCGTCCCCGTGCTCCACCACCGCCTTCATGAAGTCTGCCATGTCCTCGTAGCGCTCAGCCTGCTCGGCCAGCTTGGCCTTCTGCACCTGGTGGTTTCTTGCCATGGCTGGGACGCGGGCGCGGGGCGGACGCTTGGGCGAGCAGCGGGGCCGGGAGCCGTCGGAGCCTCTGCCGAGCGCTGCCGCCGGGATTCGCTTTTGGCTGGGCGTCGGAGCCTCGAGCGAGAGCAGGAGGAGCCAGCCAGGTCCAAGGAGTGTCCTCCTCCTCCTCCTCCTCCTCTGCTTCCTCCCCGCCAGGCGCGGCCTTAAAAGGAAAATCGCGGTGAATCATCGCCCGCGGGCGGCGGGCGCTGGGGAGGGGGCGAGGGGGGCGGCCAACGCCCTGCCCTCCCCGTGGGTGCAGCACCCGTGGATGCCCCGAGGGTCTCCCGAGAGCCAACGCCCACCCCGGCACCGGGGAACGCCCATCCCGCTGCCGAGAGCGCTGGCAAGGGCGGCGGGCGCTGCGCTCTCGTTTTGGGGTGCGGGGACACGGCAGAGCTCCACTCTTCCCACCCCCCCCCCGGAGAAATGGGCCACGGGGTGTGGCCGCTCGTAAAAACGGGTCCCTCCCCCCTGAAAAAGTCATATCGCTGTCGTTTTTAATATGGTGATTAACTCGGCAGTAATTGCGAGGGCTCGACGGGCAGGTATTTATTCCCACAGGTGGGGAAACCGAGGCAGAGGCTCCGCACCTCTCCCAGGCGCCGCGGGAGGGACCGTCCCGAAAAGGGGGCACAGTCAGCACCCGCCGCACGGTGGGATCACCTGGACCCCCCCAAACACCCCGCGCTGGGAGGAGCGAGGGGAGACCCCTCCCCAGCGCCCGGTGCTGCTGCACCGCCCGCCCCGTCCCAGCCGCCTTTCTCCATCCCACCGCCCCGCCGGGACGCTTCCCGCCTCTCCGGCTGTGAATGAAGAGGTTCAGAGTTCGCCTTTTGGGAGTTCTGGGTTGTTCCCGGCGGGCCGTGGGCCGCGGTGGCAGCGCAGTGCCCGATAGGGATCTGAGCTGCGCCTTGCGCTGAGTTTCACTCTCGAGCTTGTTGCCACACGCCGGGCGCTGGCGCAGCCCCGGCCCCGCTCCCGGGCCCGTCCCGGCCTTATCTCGGTGCGGGAGCGTGCGGGAAGGGCAGGGCGGGGCGGGGCGGGACCCGCGGCCCCGGGCCAAGGCGAGAAGGGCAATTGGGATTCTTTCATGAGCCCGACTCGCTCCTCCCCGGCAGCGCCCGGCCCGGAGCGCCCCGCGGTCCCCCCGCGCCCCGCTCAGCTCCCCCCTCGCCCCCCGGGCCGTGCTGCGGGTGCAGGACGCGGGAGGGACACGAGGATGCTTTTCCCAGCCACTTCAAGCCCAGGAAAACACCCCCGGCCTTCACACCACTCCCTGTGCGCCCTGGAAAGGGATCCAGGGCTGTTCAGCCCTTCCTGCCCAAGCTCCTGGCACGCGGCGGGGTTGGGGTCCCCAGGTGCCACCGAAGGGCTCCGGTGAGGGTGTTTGGCTCCACCAACCTCCCCGCAGCCCCCCCGTGTCCCCCCGAGTGCCACGTGCGGCACCTCTCGGGCACTGAGAGCTCCTTCCCGGGTGAGCTGATCCCGTGGGAGCGGGAGCCGCCCCGCTGAGTCGGGAAAAGGCGCTTCCCAAAGAGATGGGAGAGGAGGGGACACGGCCTGGCCGCCGCCCTCTGCCCGCAGACCCACAGAGACCCCGGTTCTGTGACCACCCCGGGGAGAGGGGCCCAGTTGACCCCAGCCCCGGGTGCGCTGCCCAGGCCAGGGCACGGCTCCAGCCCCGGGAGCCGAGGGCAGGCGGGGCTGGGCGCTGGCGGGAGGCAGAGGATGCTCTGGGCTATTCCAGCGGCACTGGAGGGATGCTCGGAGCCCGTCTGGCCACCCTGCCCGGCCCTGCTGCTCCCTCTGGCTGTGGGACGCTGCCAGCTCCAGAACATCCGCGGACACCGCATTTTCCAGGGGTGCCCGGCTCCTGCGGGCACTGCCCACTGCTCCTTCCCAGCCCGGCGTGGCCCTTTCCCGGCACAGGAGGCTGCAGAGCCACGGACGGCTGCGACTGGCCCCAAACTGTGCCCCAGCCCGGTCTGGGAAGCTCCTGGCTCCCACCCCACGGCCGCACGGCCGATGGCAAAGCGCTGCCAGCCCCCGGTGGCTTCCCCCGGCTCCTGCTCGGGCCTGCCCAGGCAGGAGCCCTTCCCCTCCGCCCGCGGAGCAGAGCCAGACACCGGCGTACGGTAAATAGGAGAAACTTTCATTTTGTTACAAAAGTAAAAGGCAAAAAGAGATGGTGAATCCTACAGGGCTCAGCTCCCGCCCAGGGGAGGCTGCTGAAGGTGCTGCGGGGCTGGAACCCCTTCCCCGAATCCAGAGCCGTGCTGAGATGAGCCTGGCGGGGGGAGCTGGCCCGGGGGCTGCAGGATGAACTGACCAGGTAGGAATTCCCGTCTGGGCACAGGACACGGCTCGGAGGGGCTGGGGGGCCGGGGGTGTTGGCTGTAAACGCTCTGGCGTGATCCTGCTCCTTCCAAAATCCCGCTGGGACGCCAACCACGACATTCCAGCACCTACGGCGGGGACACACCGCCACTGGGTGTCCAGCTGGTGGCCGCGGGAGGCCAGCGGCGGCTCGGGGGCGGTCCGGGGCCGGGAGGCAGCGGGAGCTCCCGTTATTGCACTCGCTGCTGCGGTGGCTGTATGGCTTTGAGCTCCGGGCCCGCGGGACGCCCGTCCCGGCTCCGGAGCGGGGCTGGAAAAGCTTTTCCTTTCTTCTCCCCCTCTCAGGGGAGGGAGGAAGGCGCAGCCCTGGCGAGCGGAGGCACTCGAGGTGGTCATGGCTGTGGGCTCGGCTCCCGTGGGATGCTCCACGAGAGGCGGAGGCTGCGGGGCTCGTGGCACTGGATCCGCCCGAAGCGAGGAAGAGGAGAGGGGAGGAAGAGAAAGAGAGGGTTAGTGCCAGGAATGCAGGGGCGAGGAGCAGCAGGAGCAGGGCGGAGCGTCCAGGCTCGCCGGCAGAGCGGGAACAGGCAGGGATGGAGCGGGAACGGGCAGGGATGGAGTGGGAACGGGCAGGGATGGAGCGGGAACGGGCTGGGATGGAGTGGGAACGGGCGGGGATGGAGCGGGAAGGGGCTGGGATGGAGCGGGAACAGGCGGGGATGGAGCGGGAACGGGCAGGGATGGAGAGGGAACAGGCGGGGATGGAGCGGGAACAGGCGGGGATGGAGCGGGAAGGGGCTCCAGGAGGCTCAAGGAGCGCCTGGGGTGCTGCAGGGAGGGGGCAGAGGGGCAGCTCCACAGCCCAACGCGCCCTGAAGGAACTTCCCTCGGTCACAGGAGGGGATCCAGGTGCTGCAGAGAGGAGAACGGGCAGGGGGGCAGAGGGATCGCCGAAGCCACAGAACGGGGCAGGGATCGGGGTGCAGACCTGCCCCAGGGCCCGTTCAGGCCCCAGGCCCCTCCGAACAGCGGATCTGCCTGGGCTGGGGCTCCTCACACACTGCAGGGTGTGCCCCAGACAGCCCGGGCTCCACAGCCCTCGGCCACCCCGGCCACACGTGTCCCACACGTGTCCCCCCCACACACCGGGCAGCTCCGGCCCACGCCAGGCCCAGCACAAAGCCGGGGGAACCAAACCCATCCTTCTCTCCTGGCAAAGCCTCCGGGTGACCCCTCACCCTCCCAGCCCTGCGACCGCAGCCCCGCGCCCGTGGGATCCCGGTGGGATGGATGGGGCACATGGATGCCAACACAGCCGGAGGGTGACGGGCTCCGAGGACGGAGCTGCCATGCAGTGGAGATGAGATGAGTGGCTCGAGCGGGTGACAGGGAGAAGAAAGCTCTTTCTTACCAGCCAACCCTCAGAAATCAGGGCAAGCGTCCGAGGAGGGGCAAGTCCCGTCAGGCTGTGCAGGAAATGGCAAAGTCCTGGCAGGCATCCTCCTGGGGAAGACACCAGAGGTTATGAACCTCACACCTGCGGCGGGGCCGGAGGGGCTGGCACAGACGGGGAGCGCAGATCCCAGCCGGGGAAAGGACACTGAGGTGACAACAGTGGGGAGGGGATGCGCCCAGCCTGGAAATGGGGGACAGCAAAATCCCCTCACTCCAGCAAGGGCCACAGCAGCACCAGCTCATCCCTCGCAGCAGGAATTTCCAGGAGCTTCCAGGTGAGGCCTGAGCTAACAGAGCCCAACTGGCACCCGAGAGATGCCAAACACCGGGACACACCTGCCCTCTTCTGTCTTCAAGGAGGAAAATAACCATCCAAGCAGTTAACTCTTTAAAAATAGAATTTTATTGAGTAACAAAGGAAACTGGTTTAAATAAAAACAGGAAGGAGTCTGGCCACTGGTAACCCCCTGCTCACTGCTCCTCTGCCGCCCCCCTGGCACAGGCACTCGCGGAGCACAAAGCACGACGCTGGTGAACTCGGGGGGGCTGAGCTGCCCCCCAAAACGCGCTGCCCCTGCCCGAGGCTGAAACTGGTGTCTGATCCAAGGAAACCTGGCAGGCAGCTCGGCACCGTGAGCCTCTGCCCCCGTGCCAACGCGCACAACGCTCCCTGCACAGGATAGAAAATGTTCTACGTAGAAAAAAGTCCTACAAATTGTGCAAAAATATCCAGCAGCTTTTAGTAACACGATTCAAGTATTGCTACAAGGTTTGTGACTGTCCCCTGACCGCAGGGACGCAGAGCTGCCTGGGTGCAGAGTGGTGCTCGTGGATGAGCAGCTGGAATGGCTCCCAGGCGCTGGGGACAGCCCTGGGGACAGGGGACAGCCCTGGGGACGCTCTGCTGTTCAGAAACCCAAACCAAGAGCACACCACGAGCTTATCAGAGACCAGCACCCCGTCACTGCTTCCTCTGTGAAACTCCACCTGGGAAGGGTGTGACCCTCAGGAATTCACATTTTCCGTCGCCTTTTGGTCTCCTCCAGACCGGACACAATCCTGGGGAGCTCCAGCTCCCCAACCTGAGCCCCGCAGCCTCGTGACCTGCATCTCACGAGAGCCACAGAGCACAGAATGTTTCTTCTTCCCCGTGAGAGGCTCCCCTGACTCGTGTCCTTGCTGCAAACGTGTCTGACCCAGGGCAGGGCCAGAACACAGCAACAGCCAGGGCACAGGAGCAGCAGGGATCGCCCAGGACAGCCCCAGCTGCGCCCAGGTGTGCTGGGAGCCTCCCAGCTGAACAGCCCAGCTCCCCGCGGTACAGCAGCTGCTGGGAGGGGAAGCTGCTCCAGCCCGAGAGACAGAACAGCCCTGCCAGGCGGGCACGGGGAGCCGGATGTGTTCACGGAGACAACAGGGACACCAGGGAGAGAACAGCTCCTGAGCCCGGCCCCGTGGGAGGCATTTGTCAGTGCCCACGTCCCACCCCTGCCCACGATTCCCGGCAGGAATCACAGCGATGCCCTGGGGCTCAGGGGTCTGGGGGCTCCCCGGGTGCAGCAGGGACCCCCCTGCTCCCAGCACGAGTCCGAGGGTCCCACGAGCTCTCGGGCTCTGCCAGGCAAAACCCCTGACAGGCCACGTCACAGTGAAACAAATAAACAAAGAATAATAAATAAACGTAAAAAAAGGAAGGCAACGCATGGCTCGAGTCTTTGGCAGCTCTGGGTCCCAGGGCTGTCCCGGGGATGTGACAGGGGAAGGAACTGGCTGGAGCAAGGTGCAGGCACGGCAGGCACTGGGGACGTCACGGCACCGCTAGGGAATGCCTCCTACCATGCTGGTGTCGGTTTTGGCTCCAAAGGAAGGGATTTCGCTCTTGGGACTGGACGGAGTCCCGGTGTCTGGCTGGATAAATCCTCTTCTGTCTATCAAACTGGAAAACAGGAGGGGAGAGGAGCTCAGGGAACGAGGACTGAGGCTGGGAGCTCACAGGCCACGGGGAGGGCTCTTCCCCCGGGAGCTGCTGAGCACAGCACAGGCAGGAGGCTGCGGCACAGGGTTCCTGCCCAGCACACGAGCCACAGACCATCCCACGAGCCACAGATCCATTCCACGAGCCACAGACCCGTCCCATGGGCCACAGACCCGTCCCATGGGCCACAGACCCGTCCCATGAGCCAAAGATCCACTCCACGAGCCNAGATCCGTCCCATGAGCCACAGATCCATTCCACGAGCCACAGACCCATCCCATGAGCCACAGACCCGTCCCATGAGCCACAGATCCGTCCCATGAGCCACAGATCCATTCCACGAGCCACAGACCCATCCCATGAGCCACAGACCCGTCCCATGAGCCACAGATCCGTCCCATGAGCCACAGATCCATTCCACGAGCCACAGACCTGTCCTGTGAGTGACAGACCCGTCCCATGAACCACAGACCCGTCCCATGAGCCACAGATCCGTCCCATGAGCCACAGATCCATTCCACGAGCCACAGACCTGTCCTGTGAGTGACAGACCCGTCCCATGAACCACAGACCCGTCCCATGAGCCACAGACTGTCCCATGGGTCACAGACCCAGCCCGTGAGCCACAGAGGGCTCTGGGCCACCACAAACCCAAAGGGGAACTGGCCAAAGGGCTTCACAACACGAAACCAAGAGGAACGAGGAACAAACTGGAGTAAAATGCTCTTCTCCTCCCCACAACCTCCCCAAAGGCACAGACTGACCAGCTCTGAATGGCAGCACCACATTTTGGCACCTCTGAACCCAACAAAAAGCCCAGGGACGCTTCAGAGAACAGGGCCTGATATAAAATACAAACCACACTCTGCTGCTGTTACACTGAGTCAGCACCACCGAGCTGCTTCACAACTCCAGATGGGATCCTCCAGGGATCCCCACACCCCCAGGACAGGCTGGGAGCTCCACGCAGCTCCTCAGCTCCAGTGAGCAGAGCAGGGCCTGGCTCTGCCCAACTGCACCATCTTGTGACGAAGCTGCGGCTGTTCTGTGCCCAGGGACACTCCCAGCCAGGGAAGGGCCTTTGGTGGGGGATCCTGAGCATTCCTGGTGATTCAGTGCAATTCCCAGTGCCTGGAGCTCACAGGCTCTTACCTGGGGTGGAACGGTCCACACAGCACTGCACAGCAGTTCGTGAGGATGCTTTTATGGCTGTAGGGGTTGGCAAACTCCGAGCCCCTCTTGTTTGACCAGGACCCTTTGATCTGAAAAGGATGGACAGAGGTTAGGATGGGAAAGACGTGAGAGCCGTGACATGATCCTGGATCCCTGCTGCAGGGCGGAAGGTTTGTCTCAGAGCAGAGAGGGAGGACGTCTGCGGGAACCAGCAGCCTCTGCCAAGGCCTTGCAGCTGGAGAGCTCCCTGGGTGTCACTGTCACCGCTGCCACCATCTGCCACACCAGCCCCGTCCTCCTCCTCCTCTCGTGGTCTCCGAGGCTGGCAGCCCATCAGAGCAGGACTCCAGCTCGGCCCCTCAGGCTGAACAACCAGCGAGGGGATTCCCAGCGCAGAGGCTCCTCTGCCCCACCCCGGCAGCTGCCGGGCTCTGCTCTCGAAAGCCGGGGGTGGCACAGGCGGGTGGGCAGCACCTGGCTCAGGCTGCACTGAACCATTACCGGCACATTTACCAGCACATTTACATTTCCTGCCCTCGTTCTGCTTCCTCTCCCCAGCTGCAGCACAGGGCTGGAGCCACGGGCAGCCAGGCCAGGGAGGCAACGGGCCAGCGGTGCTCCCAGTCCCGGGGTACAAACTGTGAGCGTCACTCACACAGCCCTGAGCAGCTCTGCCACACCTCCGAAGGTGAGGCGCAGGGGAAAGGGGAGAAGCAAAACCAAAAAGAGATGCAAAGGCCTCCTGCAGCGCTGGAAGCTCCCAGCAAGGATTACAGGTACTTCTGGCCAGAAGGGTGAATTTTGATTCCGAGGATCAGACAGATCCTGCTTTTCCATACAATCTGCCCCACTCAGGGCGCTCATTTGGTCCTCGGAGTCTGTGCACACCCCAGATTTGAAGGTAAATCTCATCAGATGTCTGCGCATCGCTTGCTAATTAGAGGTGAGGAACTGCCAGACACAAAGGGACTGGCCCAGGGTCCCAGGGGAAACCCGTGGTTACATGGGATGCTGAATTCAGATCATCGAGCTCACACCCAAATACACCCCTGAGCCAGCCTTCCTTTTTTAATCTCAGAACTCCTCATTTTAAGCAAGACCACAAACAGACTGGAAAAAACAGACACGTGATGGTTCCAACTCAGCCACCTGAAAGTGCAGCCGTGGGCACAGGCTGTTTGCTCTGCACTGGGTTATCACTGCACTGAGGCAGCCAGGAATTCCCTGAAAACCTGCGCAGGAGGGGTCGTGGGCAGCCTGGCAGCAGGACAAGCATCCAGGTACTTACATCTTCGTTCGTCGTCAGGTTGGAGGCGACTAAGTAAGTGTGAAAACCTGAGAGGCCCAAAATAGACCAGACTGAGAAAAAACAGATCACCAGCTCCAGCACAGTGAAACAAAAGTCAAGGAAGACTCAAGGAACAAAATCATCCTGCAAGGAGAGGCAGAGGAGTGTCTGGGGAGGGTTGGGCGAGCTTCCCACTCCCCGAGCTGCTTTGCAGGGATCCCCCAAGGCACAGCCTGCTCCAGCTCTTCCCTTTCCACCTTGCAAACTGGGAAACAACTTTGTCACCCACCCGTAGTGCCAGGTAGCCAGGGGACTAAGTTAATTTGGGGAAAGGACACCAGGGTGAGCTGCAAAGAGCCCCTGGCCCCTCTCTGTTAGTGGCCAGCGGTGCTGGGCACCCGAGCAGCTGCTGCCACAGAAGGATATCTCGCAGGCGTTGTCTTCAGAGTGGCCAGGAACCCATCCCTCTGGGAGCCTGCAAAGCAAAGCAGAACAAGGAATGGCATCCCAGCAGGCAGCCCTGCCCCTGCAGCCAGAACTGCACCCCCTGGGCTGCGTGGATGCGCCTGAGGAACAGGCCGGGACTCACGCAGGGTGAGGTGGGTGACGACGCAGGCGAAGATGAAGGCGGTGAGGAAGGACAGGGACAGGATGAAGGCGTAGAAGTAGCGGTAGTTGCGCTTCCCCACGCAGTTCCCCACCCAGGGGCAGTGGTGATCGAATCTCTCTGGAACAAAGGCACGTGGTGAGCAGGCTCCTGGTACCACGCACCCAACACGGAGCAGGCTTGGCTCAGCCTCCCAAAATGAGGAGCTACAGACCCAGCCTCCCCCTCCACCCCGAGGGCAGAACCTCTCCGCAGCAGCCAGAGGCACAGAGTCCCCGTGGTTCTGCACCAGCCTGGGGACAGCCAGGCCACACACGAGGAGCCTCCAGCAGACCTTGTGTAAATCTGCATTTTACAGCAGCCTCCTCCCAGAACCAGCGAAACAGAGCCACAGAGTCCTGGATGTGCTGCCCCCTGCCCCGAGCCGCTGCACTGGAGCTGCTTTCAATGTAAACGGGAAGGGGACAGACCACCCAGAATCTTGTCTAACAGTCCTTCAGGAGAAGCAACAAGCAATCTGCCCAGGAACACGAGTGACGGGCTCAGTGACAGGACCTGGGGGGATGGCTGGAGCTGGTCACTGATCCCTGTGGGTCCCTCCCAGCTGGGGACACCCCATCACTGCCCCCGTGGCCCCCGTGCCCCGCTCACCGACGCAGTTGTCGCAGATGCTGCAGTGGGAGGTGCGCGGCGGCCGGAACATCTTGCAGGTGTAGCAGTACTTGAGCTTCACCACATACTTGTTGATCACCACCTCCATGGTGCGCGCCGGGGGACGGTACGTGGAGCTGCCCATGCTGTCTGCAAGGAGGAGAGGGACACCGCAGCCCTGTGTCACCCCTGTGTCACCCCTGTGTCACCCCCTCCTAGCAGGGACAGGGGTTGGCACACGCTCTCCCGGTTTTAACAGCAGACAGGACAGGATTTGTGGCAGGGTGGGCAGCCAAGAGCTCCAGCCAGCTCCTGCAGCTTTATTTACGGCCTGTCTGTGCTCAGTGGCAGCGCTGCTGGGACGCCAAGAGGAAGCAGCGAGTGCCCGGTGCTGTGGGAATGTCCAGAAATTCATAAACAGTGAGGGTGAGGGACAGGAGCAGCAGCTCATCCCTGCGTGTCCAGCGGGTCACAACAGCCAGCCCAGGCCGTGACTGCACGTGTGGCCCTGGCTCTGCTGTGACAGGAACCGCGCTGGCCCCAGCAGGAGCTCACAGCCTGTCCCCCACAGCTGCAGCGCTCCCGGGCCCCAGGGACTTGCCCCCGTCACCCTGGGGAAGGACAGCAGCAGGTCCCGAGTGCTCCAGCAGATTCCCTGGAATGTGGCATGTGTGTGTTCGCAGCACGAGAGGATTCCTCCTCCTCCGAGTTTAAACTGAGGATTTTTAGGAGCACTGCAAGTTACATCTGTGTGTGCAGTTACATCTGTGGAAACCCCCTGTACCGTGTTTGCAGTTTCGGGGGTTATTCCTTCTAATAACTCCCAAAAAAAGCACCTTTCCAACTGTGAGGAATTCTTTGAAAATCGTGATGCAACAGTGAGCATGCTAAGAGGATAATAAGTGGATTATATTAACAGTAACAGCTGGCACATCAGGCAGCATCTGCAGCCAGATTACTGCTTTAGGGCAGTATAAATAGAAACATGGATCACCACTCTGGGGATATTTAAAAACCATTTTTGAAGTCAGATGTGGAATTACTGCCTTGCATCTGTGTTCAGCAGGACAGATCCAAGCTGCCTCACATCAGCTTTGCTAAAGCATTTGTCACAGCCTGTCACACCAACAAGGCCCACAGCTCCGGGATGCAAACACCTCCCTGGCTGTCCCCAGACCAGCGTGACAGAGCAGTTTTTAGGAGAGGACAAACATCAGCCTCCTCTGAAGAACACCTTGCAGCACAGCAGGCTCAGTGGCAAATCACGGTATCAAAAAGCATTAATCATCCTCCAGCCCTGCTGCCTGGGAGAGCGCTGGGGCTGAGCAGGAGCAAAAAGCACCCGAGCTGCTCTGCAGATCCCCTCTGAGGCACAGGAGCTTCTTGCACCTCTCACCACAACCGGCAAACGCTGTCAAGCCTCACAAACTGATACTCTGGATTCTTCTCCCCCCTGGACAAACCTTAGGAGCCAAAACCCAAAAAAGGGGCCTCACTGAGCCTGACAGGTGCAGAGACACACAGAGCCATGCACAGAACCAGAGGAGAGGGCTCAGAGCTCTCACCAATTCGCTTCTCCAGGTCTGCAGCCTCACTGGGGGTGGCTCTGGGCAGGATTCCCGGGTCTCTGAAGCTCGTCTGGAGCAGGCAGCTGATGACAAAGAAGAAGAGGACGGCGGCGATGATGGGGATGGCCAGGGTCAGGTGACTGGCAAGGAAGGGGCAGCTGTTAAAAGATAAATAAAGTGGAATTGTTATCATTGTTTTCCCTCAGATGGGGACCGGTGTGATCACACCCCGCACCAGAACAGCTCCGTTAGCCGCAGGTGGCAGCTGGGGACAGCGGAGGACACGACCCTGCCCACACAGAGCCACTCAGCACCCAGAGCCAGCGCAGGACAGGCTGCCCCAGCGCTGCGGGCCGGGCTCAGGCTCTGCAGCACTCTGAGAGGATTAAGCAACTTTTGTTTCACCTCCCCAGCTCAGCTGTCCAGAACAAAGCAGCCACCAAGCAACAAAACCCCTTCAGTCCGAGCCTGAGCCCCTCAGTCAGCGACAGAAAGGTCTGTGAAAGGAGAGACGTGAGCTTCTTGTCATCCCTTTCCTGGGAGAGCCCCCAGGGCCCACTCTGCCCCACCAGGGAGCGAGAAATCACATAAATCACAGAATCCCCAATAGTTTGGGTTAGAAGGGATCTTAAAACCCATCCAGTGCCACCCCTGCCATGGCAGGGACACCTTCCACTGTCCCAGGCTGCTCCAAGCCCTGGTCTCGGCCACTGCCAGGGATCCAGGGGCAGCCACAGCTGCTCTGGGCACCCTGTGCCAGGTTTTCCCATAGAAACCATGAGGTGCAGACACAGGCGAGAGGCATTTGCTGCACACCCAGCACACTGCAGCCCATGCAACAGAAGCATCCTGCTAAAATAACAACTTGGAGAGCCCCGGGGCAGCTCCAAGCCCGAGAGAGTGACTCGGCAAGAAGGGAGGCAGAGCAGATGTCCCGTGTCCTCTGCCTGGGCGCACAAAGCCGTCACTGTGCCCGCCAGCCCCGGCCCGGCAGGGAGAGCTGTCAGGGCACGGGTGATGCTGAGAAAGGGGTTTTTCCATCGGGATGCTGCGCCTGCTGCCCGCAGCTGCCTGTCCCTTTCAGCTCATCTGACTTCTCAGAACCTCTAATCCGATCAAACGCCTTCATCTCCCCACCAGCAGGCTCGGGCGGCTTTTCTCCCAGACTCGCGGGGATAACGCCGTGACCCAAAGGCAGGCGCGGCCCCCGGTCCAGGGAAAAGCAGCTCCCACCCCTCCCGGGACAGAGACAGAGGCAGGACATCAGAACCCTCGGAGTGTCAGGAACCCAGGGTGCTGCTTCCCCAGCTCCAAGGGCAGCGCAGGACATAACGGGTGCTCCTGGCTCTCCCCTGCCCCAGGCTGCGGGAGCTGGGAGCTTCCCCGGACCAGCTTTCCAAAGGAAAGGGACTGGGGAGATGCAGCTCCCTCTTCCCCAGCTGTACAACGGGGGCCGAGCTCCAGTGCAGACCCTCCAGGTGGGACCCCGAAGGGTCTCCCCATTTAAAATAAACTCTGCTCCTAGATCCCAGGGGTGGACAAAGCCCATCAGCCCTGGGGGTTTCCTGGCTCCAATTTCGGGCCAATTCTCTTCTTGGGAGCAAGAGGAGAGATTTGGGGGTGTATTTAGAGGCCAGGAGGGCATCCTGGGGGGATGTTAAACCCCTTCCTGGGGCCAGACTGAGCAAACAAGGTGCAGAACCACCCCTGTCCCCCACAAACACTCTGGAGACAGGTGACTGCCTGCAAAGGGAGTCCGTACCGGGAAAGGGCTGGGGGGCAGCGGGGAGGAGGGAGGGATAGCGGGGATCCCACGGGGGAAGGTGCCCCCAGCCCTGCTCCCAGCACGGGGACCAGCGGGGAACCCCGGCCGGCCCCGGCTCCCCCCAGGAGGGGCTGCAGGAGGGGCCGAGCGCTGCCCGGAGCCCCGGGGGAGGACCCGAGCGCAGCCCCCGCACGGCTGCGGGCCCAGACTCACTCGAAGGCGAAGAAGAGGCCGCTGGTGGCCAGGATGAGGCCGAGCG
>VYZT01009668.1:0-58953 GCA_013400735.1 Pomatostomus ruficeps | reverse complement strand
GATCCCGATCCCGGCCCTGATCCTGGTCCCGGCCCGGCGGAGCGGGCTGAGCCGCCTCTCCGGTAACTTTCACGTGTTTATTGGGGTCGTGCATGTGCCCACACCGCGCCCGCCACCACCGGCCCCAGCACCGCCACCCCCTCCGTGCCCCCTGCCCAGCCCAGCTCCGTGGAGAAGGAACCAGAACAGTCTGAGCAGCTCAGGGCAGCTGGACCCTCCCTGGCCTCCTGCTGTGCCCACAACACATCCCAGGGAATCCCCGGATCCATCCCGGGGATCCTGTGCCTGCCATAATCTCCCCCAGGAGACGCAGGAACCGAGGTGCACTCCCCATCCCAGGCAGCTGATGGGAATTCTGGCTGTCAGCAAGGACAGCAGAGCAGGCAGGACGCTCAGCACCACAGCCCGGAGCACATCCCGCCTGGGACGCGGTAACGGAGCAGAACACCTCCGTAACTGCAACGAACGTGACAGCCACATCAGGCTTCAGAGGAGGGGAGTTTCAGTCCTGTCCCCCTGCCAGCCTGTGCCAGCACAGCCCGCTACGTCCATGGGAAGAAGTTGCAGTGCAGGATCAGCCCCAGCAGCCAGTAGCACAGGAAGAACCCCAGGATGCTCTTGCTGAGCGGGGTAATTGATCGCCAGTTCAGCAGCAGCCTCACAACGAGGTTGTCCGGAGTCCCTTTCCCACAGGAACTGGGAGATTTACCGGGAAGAGGCTTCCCAGAGGTTGGATTATCCGTCCCCGCGCTCCAGAGTAAAGGTTCGTGTTCCTGCAGCAGGTGAGCGGGGAACCAGTACAGGATGGGAGAGGAGGAGCCAAGGAACCGGGTCAGCACCTGGAGACAAAGGCAGAGGAGAAATCGCCCAGACTGCTGTGACTGTCACTGCCCCGGCCCCACGAGGAGCCCCTCCCGTGTCCTACCTGCACGTGCATGCAGGAGAATCCGAACGCCAGCAGGGCCGTGGCGTGGACCACGTACACGAAGGCAGCAGGGCCACAGAATCCATCTCTTGGCTTTCCCTTCCCCTCGCTCTTACTCCTCTCCAGACCAAGAGTCAGGCAGTGCCGGGGGTTTGTGCTGACGTAGGTCCAGGCAGCCCATGAGCCCAGAAGGGTGACAGGCAGAGCAAGCAAGAAATTTGGGATCTGTCTGAGCTCAAAGTACCTTAGAAAGCCCACGTTCCAGTAAGTGTCTTGGATATAGGAATAGACCACGGGGAAGCGCTGGGAGCACCAAGGGGGTTTATCCCCATCCACGCCTGCCACCCGATAGCCCTTGTCCCGCGCCAGCTGCAGCAGCGGCTCGGGAATGCTCTGAGCCAGGCCTGTGCCAGGGCCGCAGAACCTCAGGTAGGCATAGTACTGAAACAAAGCGAAAGGCAGAGAAATCCCGGCACACATCAGGGCTGCTGACGATGCCAGGCTCAGGACCTGCTGCCACAACAGAGGGAGCTTCCTTGTGGATGCCGATTCCACCTGCAGCCGGAGCGCAAAGCGTCGGCCGCGGGAGTAGAGGAAGAAGCCAGCGTTAAGCAGCCCGTTGGCACGGGCCCCCGAAGCCAGGGAGAAGAGCAGCCCGCTGAGGCAGCTCTGCCCCTTCTCCAGCTGCCACATGGCGCTGAAGGCCAGGCAGGCGAACAGGCTCTCCGAGTAGGCGGCTGCCATGAACACGCCGGCGGGGCTGACGGAGAAGAGCAGGGCGGCCAGGAAAGCCTCTCGGCGCCGCCGCAGCACCGCACAGCCCAGCCCGTACAGGGCAGCGGCCGCCAGCGCCGAGAGCAGCGCATTGAGCAGTGCGGCCGAGAGCAGCAGGCGGCTGCGGGGCTGCAGCTGCGGGGGCCACAGGGCGGCCAGGGCCCGCAGGCCCAGCGGGAACAGCGGCAGGAAGGCGCAGTTGTGCTCGAACAGGTACCCGCGCTCGGCGATGAACAGGAAATGCTCGGCGTCCCAGCGGCCCAGCCCGCCCAGCAGCCGCTCCACCAGCGCATCCCACGGGCCCCACGGACCCAGCCGGGGCGGGGAGAAGGCGTCGGCAGCGTGATCCGGGATCAGCAGGTTAAACACAGCCTGGAAAACAAGAGAGGGCTGAAGGCTGGCAGGGATGCTCCGGAGAACTCCTGGGGTTCCAACAAGAGGTGAGGATGGCACCAGAGCCAGGCTCCCTCAGGGCAGTGTCGTGAAGATGCCCACGAGGCTGTGAAAAGGAGCAAACACAACCTTTGGGGTATTACATCTGAACACAACAATGCCCTGGGACAGATCCAGCACGGATCCCCGGAACTGGCCAGGGAGAGCTGCTCACGGCTGTGACTGGGCTCTGTGCTGGCTGCCACAACCAAGCTCTCCCATGCTCAGAGCAGGATGTCTCTGGAAGTCAGACTTGGGAGGAACGTAAGGAGGAGATTATTGTTCCTTTTCTGTGGATAAACACACTTGGAGCCAAACCAGCCTCTCGCAACAGCAGCGTGAAAACACAGCAAGTTACAAGGGAATTTATGCAATTTTACTTAACAGCAACCCGTAGGTAAAACCTGTGGCTGCAGAGGGCCTGTTGGTTCTCCAGAGATGATTCCCCACTGTGCAGACCCAGCCCTTGGATCTCGGGGGTACTGAAGGGAAAAGCCTGGGAGCAGCCAAGGCTCTCTGGCTGAGGACAGACTTGCCTGCAGCAGCAGCGCCAGGGCCCGGCAGCGCCCGGAGAACCACAGGACCTCTCGGAGCTGGGGGTCCGCCCGGCTCCACAGCTCCATCCCGCACTCAGGAACTGCCTCGGTGGGTCACCTATGCCACGGGAATTCTCCCTCCGGTTCGGGAAACCTGGGTTGGTAAACAGAGAGGACAAAGAAAAGGATTACTGGCTTCAGCCTCATTCGTGAATTTTGCGCCTTTATTTACTGTCAGGCACTTCAAAGGGCGCAAATCTCTGTGAACAGCAAAGTCACTTATGGAAGAGATCACAGATCTGGGAAATGACGCAGAGACCTCTTTGATATTGTTCCTATTAAAAAAAATCCCTGACTTCTTAACCTTGGCCAAGACACTGAGGGAGAGAGGTCAGAGTGTGTTCTCTGACCCCACTCCTCACCGGGTGCGAGTAAATCCCTGGAGCAGACAGGCTCCTCAGCAGGAACACAGCAGCTGGAGCCAGGGCTCTGCCAGCATCCTCACACACGGCCAGCTCCAACGCAGTGAATGGGATTCGAGCCTCTTTTTGTTGGAATGGAGACAGAATTCATGTGGACTCTGAGCGTAACCCCCGTGTAAGCAGTTGCTGAGGGGGCTGGCGGTGCTGCCAGGAGCTCCCTCCTCTCTCCTGCTCCGTGTTTGCCCCTGGGAAGCCAAGAATGGATTTACTCAGCTGCCTCCACGGACGCAGCTCTGGAGAGCAAGGTGGAACTCGGGCACAGCGTCCCCCGGCAGAGGCAGTGCCCCCAGGACATGAACTCTGTGCCACTCCACCCTCCACCTGCAATTTTCCAGTATTTTGGCAAAGCTCCTGGCCTGCCGAGCACACTGCACACGCAAACCTCGCCCGAGGGGTTGACTCCTCTTTGTGGAGCCTCCCCAGTTGAGGTTCTCCGTGTCCTGGGAGCCGTGGTGGCCCAGCTCTGAACCCCTGGCCCCGAGCCACGGGAAGCGGGTGGGATCTGCCGTGCAGCTTTTTAAGATAAAACACTTCTTCCGTTGGTTCCCCAGCCACCAACTGCTTTTCAGTTTGAGCAACACGCAGCCCACAGCTCTCGCTGGGTCCCCGTGACACCACATCCTGCCCTTCTCCCTGCTCCAGCACTCCACAACACACAGAAATCCCAAATCCATCACTCCACAGTCTAAAATCACTGAGATTTCCTCATTGTCATTGTGGAAAAAAACCCTGCCAGGATGAAACTGCACGAGAGGGCAGAGAGCAAACCATCAGCACGGCAAAAACCAAGATCCAAACCGGCTCATTGGCAGCTCCAGTCCCCAGCCACAGGGTTATGCTTCCTATTTAACCACAAATAAAAGTTTCGGGGTTGCTCCCATTCCCCTTGCGCTCCCCAGCACTCACAAAGCAACTGGTGGGAGGCACATTCTCCTGCATCACGAAGCTGTGACGTTATTTTAAGCGAGGGGACACTTCAACCCAGCTGTAAACTCTTTTAAAGCACATTCACAGCTGCAAATCCTATTAAAGCACAGCGGCAAAAACTGTCCCGGTACTTTAAATATAGTTTTTTCAAAAAGCATAGAAAAAGCCTCGCCTGAATGTGCCAAGAGAGCTCAAAGCAAACAGCTTTAAAAAGCCTGTTCCTGTCACGACGCAGCACACCTTGTGACAGAGCAAAGCCTACAAAGGAGCTGCAGCCCACAGGCCCCGTTTGGATCGAGAACGCAGCGTCAGGAATGGCTCTGCCCCAAAAATCCTGTGGGCAACAGCACCTGCACCAACACAAAAAGGAAAGGGAGAGGCAGAAGCGCGTTAAAAATATTCCAGCAGGAAAAGATGCAAAGTCTTAATTAAAGCCGCGTTTCTCTGTGGGTTCTGCGCTTCCCTCCGCTCTCAGATGTGAATCACAGTTTGGAAACAGCGCTGGAAGAGGGGTGTGAGCAGGGACAGCAGCGAGGCTGGGCGAGTGAGGACGGGAAGGGGAAGCCGGCGGGGCAGAGCAGCCGCAGTGCGGGGCCGGGACCAGCCGGTGGCAGCAGCCGCTCGCCCAGCGGCGCTTCCCGGGCAAGGCTCCGCCGGCTCCTGCCGGGGCGCGGGGCTGCTCCAGCCGGCATCCACCCCAGCACAGCCTGGGCACCGCCTGCTGCCCTCCAACCCGCCCCAGACATGTTTGAAAACCTCTTCCAACCTGGATGCCAAAGGAATACAGCAGGATTTTGGAAATCCTGATTGCCTGGCGCTGTTTCTGCGGGGCTGGGAGCACTCGGCCATCTCTCCTGCCCGGTTCCAGCTGCCGCTCCAGAGGCTGCAGCTCCAGCAGCGCTTCCCGTGCACCCGACTGCAAACGGGAGAGTTTTTACCTCCTGCAACAGCTCACGGGGGTGAACTAAACGAGCTCTGCATCAGAACCCGAGTGTGCCCGCTCCGCCTGCGGCTCGGCCTCAGCTGTCCCGGGGCTTCACCAAACCCCCCGTTATCGGGGCTGCCTCCAAACCTCCCCGGTATCGCCGCCCCCGAGGCCTTACAGCGCCGGCTGGGGACACGAACCCCTCACGGCCCCGCGCGTGACCCGGACCCCGGCCGGGTGGGACCCCGGGGCGAGGCCTCCCGGCGGGCGGGCCCCTCAGGCCTCACCGTGCGGCTNTTCCGGCCCCGCCCCTTCCGGCGTCACGTGGCGGCGCGTGTGCGCGCGCGGGGCCGGGGCGTTCCTATTCATCTTTGCTGAGGGCGGGACCGGGAGCGGGACCCGGGATCGGACCGGGATCGGACCGGGCCGGGGCAGCGCCCTCCCTGCACGGCCCGGGGCTCTGCCCCGCCCTCAGGGACCGGCATGGGGAGCTGCGCCCTCCGGGGGTGTCAGGGGAACGCACAGGCCCGGCTGCCCGCAGCCCCCGTCCATGGACGTCCCTCGTTCCCAGCCCTCACTGGCGGGGCGGCCGGGACTCAGATCCTTCCTGCTTTGTACCCAGACCTTGCCATTCCTAGAGCAATTTAATAAACGCCTCTCTCTGACCCTGACTTTTCCACCGTTCTCCCTTTCTGCCAGCAAAGGAGAAAACTGGAGTTCACGCCAAGCCAGATTAAAAACTCTCCGGGCCTGGGCCTGCTTGGGATGAAGGAGAAACCATCCCGGGCTGCTGAGTCCTCAAGGAGACTCCCTGAGTGCTTTTAATCAGGGATCAGGCTTGGAAGAACTCACGTTTTCTTTGCTGGAAAACTAATGTGGAACAGCAGAACGATCTGGGTCAGAAAGGTGTTTAAAGGGGCCCCTGTAGGAACGGGAGGATCTGGGTACAAATCAGGGGTTTGAGTTCCAGGTCAGGTTCCAAACACTCCCGGTGCCATTCTGGGATCGCTGTTCCATCTCACTCATTCCCGGTCTCTGCCGTTCATTCCCAGTTTCAGAATCAGTAGCTGTGCACACGCAGCTGCTGGGGGAGCAGAATCGCTGGGTGTATAATGGGTGTATAAACTGATAAAATGTGTCTTTGGGAGCACTCCCGGCTCTCCTTCCCCTCCCAAACGTGGCATCCAACCCGGATTAAATCCACACCACACAAACACACCGAGCTGCTCGCGTTACCTGCGTCCACCTCGCTGACGGCTCCTTCCTGTGCAGGAAAAGACGCAAAACTTCTGCATCCGTTCCATCGGCTTACACAGAACGCCTGGAACACAGAACTGCGTTAGCAGAGGAGCTGGTTTGGCACCAGCAGAGTCCGGCAGAATCCCGATCTCACGCTTGGCTCCCCGCGCTATTAAAGCCACGGAAGCCCGGCACCATTCCTGCCTTTTGAGCAATCCATTTGAAGGGCTCTCCTGCCAGGAAGAGCTCCCACAATTCCTGCTGGTAGACAAGACTTTTCAGGAAAAAGACTCTTTGATTTCGGCACAATCACTCCCAGGAATCTGAAGTTTGAGGAATGAAGGCTCTGGGAACTGAGAGCTCCCGAGGAGAGGACTGGGAAGATAAAAAAAGGGGAATTTTTGAACAAAAATGACGTTTGCCTTTTAAAAAAAAGCTGCTTTTTCTTTAATGAGCTCAGAGCAGTTCTAGCTACCCTACTTCCAGTATCCACTGAGGACAAATGAATGAAATACCCACTTCCCAAGCCCTGAAATCGTGCAGAGCCTCATCCAGAGAGCCTGAACTCGGCCTGTTTGCTGAGGGGCCTGGGAGCTCTGCTGGAAAGCCCCGGCCTGGGAGGAAGTCGAGTCCACGCCACGCTCCCAAGAAAATGTGAAAAATGCGAGGGGAACGAAAATTTTCCATTTTAGAGCTGGGAGGGAACTGCCTCCCTTCCCCTCCCGGGAGCCACGGCTTCACCTCGCGCTGCAAATCCTGAGCCTGGGCAGCTCTGAACCGCCCTCTCCCTGTCCTGCCAATAAAGAAAACCCTTACAAACATCTTACCAAGATTTAATGTACATTTATTCTTAACACGTGGAACATATAGTATAAAGATTTCATACTGAATAAATGATATTCATTAAGCCAAAAAAGGAAAAAAGGGAGGAATTTACATCAAGTTTTTAGCTACATCGTCTGAAATACAAATATGCAGAATTCATCACTGAAAAATCTCAATTGTGTTTCTTCATCAGGAACTTCAACTGAACCTAGAACTTTTTCACACCTCGATTAGAAAGAAAACAAAAACAGGAAAAAATAAACTATAAGTTGATTGGCTGCTGAGACAGCAATGACTTTATACACAGAGACCTGTACAGCATCCTCCAGGGAGGGATGTCTGGCAAGAGATTAAATAATTGTGTCTCGCTTTTGCAGGTCATCAACTCGTTAACTCGTCATACTATAAAGGGGAGGGGAGGGGGACAAAACTGCAGGAGTCTCAGGGTATGTGCAATGTACAACGTCATATATATATACACACGTGGCAGCGCTGGGCTGCAGCTAAAGGTTAAAACCAGTTCTAAGAGGTGATCTCAGGGTTATTCATACAATCAAGGAGGAAGAGAGAAAGAGGTCAGGGTGTTGTAGGTTCACACATTATACTTTGGGGGAAAAGCCTTTTTTTTTCTCCTCAACATTAACTAAAAACATTTTTAAAAACTACAGCTTGCTGCTGATCCAGCGTTTTTTTCTTTTTTTTTTTATCCATGTGAGACATTATTACAGTATGTTTACAGTTTAAGGTGTACAGTACATGGAGTTCTACACGCTACTGCACAGGCCTCCCTCGGACAAGGTCTGTTCACAACTGGTAACTTCTTGGTTCCTGCAAGATTGTGAATGTACAACGATAAACCACACAGAGTTCAGCAGTCACTTTTGTCCTTCAGAGTTTACCATTAAAAACAGTTATGAAAGTGGTGCCTGTCAATGGGATAACACGGCAAGTCGTCTTTCCCCAAACTCACTGTAAACGACAGTAACTTTGGTTAAAATAAAAAAAGTCTTCTATGTAGACAGAACTTTGTCTCCTTTAATAAGGGATTCAGGACAAATTTGAAGGGCAGGGAAGGGGGAGAGGGGCCGGGGAGATCGTTCCCCGAGGGAGAAGCAGGACAGCGCAGGGCAGACAGTGGATTCTGAGGTGGTTTTGCATAAATAAAGGGCAACAGTCAGTTTCTAAGTTCTCCACTCACGCACACGCACACGGGGGCTCGGATCCCACAGCTGTCATGACTGGCCAATTAAAAACAGTACATCACAAATAACTTGTGAAACCAAAGAGTTCATCAAAGGCGACACGGAGATGTCCAAGAGCCGCGACTCGTACAAGGTGAACTCCGAGTGGTTCTCGTCCACCTTGGCCAGGGCCAGCAGCGCGCGGGCGGCGCGGCGCATCATGTCCACGCTGGTGGCCTCGAAGGGCGGGCTCTGCATGTGCATCAGCCCCGCCTGGCTCTGCTGGAACTGCGTGGCGGCCAGGCTGTCCTCCAGGAAGCCCAGCAGGTTGCCGATGCTGCCCTTCTGCACGGCGATGGCTCTGGCGGCCAGGCTGTCCCCCTGGGCCAGGTTGGCCAGCAGCACCACGGCCATCTCCCGGCACACCGGGTTCTTTCTGTCACTGAGGAACCGCACCATGGTGCTGTACAGCTTCTCCAAGCGGCTGAACGGCGGCGTGGCGAGGATCAAATCCACGTTGTTGTCCTGGATGCTGAGTTTGCTGAGTGTTTCCAAAACCAGTCTCTGAGGGGAGAGGACAGCGTTGGGTCCCAGTGTCGGAAAGGGATCCTGGGCCTCTGCTGAGGGACACACTGCCCAGTGCAGGAGTCCATCCAGGATAGGCAAACAGATGCTTTCCGGGTAAGGGGAGAGGTCCAGCTGCCCGGAAATGTTGGCCAACGTGACCAGTGTGTTTTCACGCAGCATCTCCAAACAGTCCCACCACCACTCCACCTTGTTGCAGCTCACCCCCTGGTCCTGCTCCTCCTCCTTCTCGTAGGTCAGGGGGGCCTGTTTGCGTTCTGGATGCTTGTGGTGGAGGAGGATGAGTTTCCCTAGAATCAGCAGCAGCCCGGGGTGTTTGGACATTTCAAAGTCATTGCCCGGCACGAATGATAAACTCCTGATGATGTTGGAGACGCAGATGCAGCGCTTGGCCAGAGAGTCCTGCCAGTCCAGGAGGGTGCAGAGCGGCGTCTCGTCCTTACTGTGGGGTTCATCCTCCAGGATTTTTATATTTCTGTGGCTCTGAGCTGGACTGATGACAAAGGGAAACTTGCTGCTCTCCTTCGCCGTTTCCGAAGCTTTGACCTCTTCCTCCTCGCCTGCCAGGGAGCCCGGGCGTGCCGAGAGCATGTCGTCCATGGTGGCTGTTATCCTCTTCTCCGCAGAGCCGTCGGGCGGCGGAGCCTCCCCTTCCCTGGCGCTCGGGTTGCTCTCGGCTGCCGAGCGTTTCCTCAAGGCAGAGGGGCAGGAAGCTCGTTTGTGAGGCAAGGGCAGCTCGGTCTTGCTCTCGAAGTGTGTCTGGATGTGCTCGGTGGTGTCCCCGCCGCCGATGCGCCAGTGCAGGAGCCCGCTGTCGAACTCCTGCACCCGCCCCAGCTTGTCCGAGTAATCCACCACGAAGGGGTCGTTCTTCTGCACCACCTTCACTGGAAGCTTGTCGAATTTGCTCACTAGCTTTTCCTCACTGCTCTCTAGAGGTACTTTGTCCTTGCTCGAAAATGCAGCCTCCTCCTCTTCCTCATCCTCCTCTTCCTCCTCACAGTTCAGGCTCCGTGGCTCATCGTCCTCCTCCCCTTCTTCAGGGGAGGAAGCTGAAGATTTGCAGAACCTTTCGGGATCTAATAGTGTTCTTTGCCCTGGGTCTCCTACCTCGTATTCCTTCAGGATTCCAAAGATCTCGATCAGGCAGCGCCGGAAATATTCCACCAGGAGTTCCAGCAAGCCTGGCAGCTACAGGAGGGGAGAAAAACGGGAGGGGAGGAAGGAACAGCGATCAGAGAACAACTCAGGCCAGTGCACACAGGACAGAGAGCTTAAGCAGCGCTGGCAATTAATGGCTCTTCTCACGCTGGCAATAAATGGTGCAGAAGAGAGGTTTTTGTCCTCTGAGCGAAGGGACAAAAGCAGACCCTGGCTGTCAGTACCCAAACTGCCCCCCCGGTCACTCCCAGGGAGGGCCCGTGCACACCCACAGCTCACCCGGGCCAGGGAGTGACCACTCACAGCTGCCCACAGCCCAGGCACAGGGAGGCTGCGGGAGCCGCTCGCTGCCACCGCGCTGACAGAAACCCCGGCAGCACCAGCACTTCAAAGCCCTGCCCCGGAGAGCATCTGCACCCACCTGGCTGAGGTTGAAGGTCATGATGCTGTTGTCATCATAGAGCAGGATGTTTATGGTATCTAAGGCCCACGTACTTTCAGCCAGCAGCCCCGACTTCAGAGACATCATCACTCTCCAGGCTTCAGGAGTTCCTGTAACATAAACACATGATACTTCCAGCTCCTGGAGCTTCAAAACAAAAAGGAGACACTTGATGCTGCTTTTTGGACCCATGAAAATGATGTACAGGCTGTGTCTACCACCAACCTGCCCGCAGGTAATGCCAGAACGAGGGCTCAGAACACAATTAACCTGCAAAAATGCCTTTTTTCAAAGCTAGCAGAGCCCTTCTGCTTGGCAGGACTGTACCAAGGGGCCAAGGCAGCACCAGTCCCTCAGAAGGCCCTGGCAGCAAGGCAGGAGTTTCCTCTTACCGATATCTTTTGCCGTCAGCCGCCTCCTCTGCTTCAGCACAGGTTGCGTGGCTTCTACGGAGCCGGGCGGGAAGGTGATGTCCCGTCGGATCATGGGAGGCTGGACAGCTGCTGGTGTGATGTGCGAGGCGGGCACGGGCGGCCCTGCCTTCTGCATCTTCATCCCCGAGTGCAGGAACGGAGATTTACTGGGAGAAGTGCGGTTCTCCAGAGGTCTGGGCAGAGGTGCTGGGCTGGATACCTGAGGAATGTGATTCTGCATGCTGGGGGGGGTCTGGTAGTTGGACTGGGGAGGCCTGGTCATGGGGGGCACGGGGGCGGAGGGGCCGTAGGGAGGTTGCCGGTTCCCGTGGGAAGGCCATGGTCCCTCGTGGTTGACCCTCTGGTCTGAATGCAGGATTTCATCTGTTCGAGTGACCCCGTGGTAGGCGGGGCCCTGCGGCGCGGCGCCCGAGCTCTGCCGGTTGGGGTAACTGCCGTAGCCCAGCTCGTTCCGGCCCTGCCACAGGGCCCCTTGCTGGGGACCCTCCGGGGCCGGCTGGATGGGGCCCCCCATCATCTGCGGGGGGATGTTCTGCTGGGCGCCGGAGCCGGGCGGAGCCGAGACCCTGTCCCTGCCGAACTGGAAGGGGAACTGGCTCTGGCCGGCGCGGCGCTCGGCGGGGTAGGTGCTGCCGTACTGGTTGTACAGGTCCTGCTGCGGCGAGGGCTGCGCCGGCGGCTGCTGGCTGGGCTGCTGCGGCTGGGCTGGGGGCAGCTGCTGCTGGGGCTGGCCCTGCCCCGAGCTGTAGGGAACGTTGTACAGCTCCCCCTCGTGCCGCTTGGCCGGGAGGCCGTAGCTGCCGTCCATCGGCCGCTTGTAGTTCTGCGGGGAGAGAAAGGCACGGACGGGGTGAGCTGAGCGGGAACCCAGGGCTGGGTCACTGGAGGGCTGTTAAGGACTGGAAGGGGCAGCACAGGGAGGTGGTGGAATCAGCACCCCTGGAGTTATCCAAGGAACGCCTGAACACGGCACTCGGTGCTGTGCTCTGGGTGACAAGCGGGGATCGGTCACACGCTGGACTCAGCGATCCCAGAGGTTTTTTCCAACCTCAGTGGTTCCATGGAGCAAACAGGCCAAACCTCTGGGCAGAGTCCCCAGAGCCGGAGGATCTGCCCCTCGGCACGGCCGGGGAGAGGCTCTGTCGATGTTGGCTGTAGCCGATGTGAGAGTTGGATCAGCCGTTCCCCTTCACAAGCCAAGGCCAATTCCTTGTGGCTGCCTGGGGAGTTTCCCTGTGGATTCTACAAGGATGCCTCGGGGGCAGGAGTCTGCCCACAGAAAGGACTTTCCTGCCGAAAACACTCAGCTCCACTCTGCATTCACCACAAACCAGACCAGACACTGGCACTTGCTTCCTTCCACATCCAGGAATTTTATCAGACCCTGTTTCTCTCACATTTCCCAGGCTTCTGCTGAAGCATCACTCAAAATGCATTAAAAACTGTTGTACTTCCTGCTTCTTCCCTTCCCGTGGATTTCAAAACACGTCGCTGAAAGGAGCAAGAAGGCTTCTCACCCCTAATTCTTTTAAGTGCAAACGGGGAAAACAGCCAATTGTTGAGACCAAATTAAAACCCAGGATCCCTCTTGCCTCCAAGGCCTGAGCTGTAGCTGCTGTGGAGCCTATTCAGACACTCCACGGTCATGACTGGCTTCAGATGGAGCTCTAGGGCTTCAAAGATGACAAGTTCCAGAGTAACTCGAACTCTTGGCTCCGAGCCCCGTGGCTCTGGTTGCAGAGCCAAACTGCAGAGCAGTTGGAATTATTCTTAGCACAGCTCAGTGAGTGCCCTCTCTATACTCTCCTAAACCATAGGACTTAAAATTATCAGGAAAACATTATGGGCCCTGGCAGGGATACAAAGAGCAAGTCATATGTGAGGATTATGGAAAGGGATACACGTTCATTCAAACTGTCCTGGAACAAACCTGATGGCTTTGGGAACAGCAAGGAGGAGCAGGCAGCAGGGCAGCAGAGTGTGAAGCCTCTGGCTGCAGGATGAGAAAGACCAAAAAAATCCCCTGGTTTGTGCAGAATAATCCACCTGAAACAGCTCTCCTAAATGATCCAGGACTCACTCCAAAGAAACTCATCTCTTGGACCAGAAGTGCTACAGAAACAGGAGGGGATTCAGGAGGTTCCAGAGGGACAGGGAAGCCCAGTAAAGCTTCCTGATCTCCTGCTGCCTGACCAGAGCGTGCAAATCACACAACCTCCATTCTCAGAACGCTGTTTTGCTAACACAGCACTGGGAACGTTAATTAAAACTTCTTTAAATTGTTTGCAAATGGGGAAAAACGTCTCCTGTGTAAGATAAGGTTGGACAGGGTTGGAGCAGCGTGGCACAGTGGAAGGTGTCCCTGGCCATGGCTGGGGGTGGAACTGGCTGGGCTTTAAGGACCCTCCACCCGAGCCATCGTGTGAGTCTGTGATGAGGTACCCAATTCCTCACATTCATAAAGCAAAGGCACAGCCCAGGGGGTTTCCACCTTCCCCTCTTTCACCAGTGGCACAGATAAAACTCCCAGTTGAGCAGATCAGGAACTCTGGGCTCACCCACCTGCTGCTGCTGCTGATACATGGTGGTTTGCTGGCTGGGGAAGGGGCTGCCCGAGGATGTACCTTGAGTGGAGAATTGATTGCCATAGGAATCATGTCTGGAGAAGAAAGGGATGTGTTAGTGTCACTGTCACAGGCTCAGAGCCCTCGGGGGGACAGCAGCCCTGGCACAGACCTTTGCTGCTGCTGCTGCTGCTGGGGGTAGCGGCTGGGCGAGTACATCCCCGACTCGGGCGTGGAGGGCAGGATGTTGGGCTGCGGGGTCCCGCTCCCTAGGTTGCCCTCAGGTCCCATCCCGGGCTCCGTCCTGAGAGGAAACAGAGAAAAAACCCCACGTCCACTTCGGCTCCCCGATGGAAAAGGGTGCCCAGCACGGGCAGGGCAGGGAGGGGACGTGGTGACCCCGAGGGCCGGGCACGCACCGGACTCTGTCGTAGGGAGCGCCGTAGGAGTAGTGCTGCCGCTGTCCCATGGCCATGTTCCCCATCGCGGGGCCCGCGGCGCGGTTGTAAGGGTCACCCATCCCGCTGTTGGGGCCCTGCCCTGAGGACATGAAGGGATCGCCTCCCGGAGCTGGAAGAGAGGAAGAACCAAGGAGCTCAGCCCCCTCTGCCGCGGGAAAATCTGATGTTCTGGGCAGGGAGGGAGGGCGAGCAGGCGGCTTCCTGCAGCGCGTTCCAGCGCCCAGCCAGGCAGGGGTGAGGACTCCGGGAGAGGATGATCCCTCACCTTTCCTCATACTGCTGTAAGGATCTTTATTTGGCTCGTAAGACATGCGACCCATCATGTCAGAGGTATTCATGCTGGGCTGGTACCCTGGATTTGGAGTCATGGAGTTCCGTTTCTGGAACGTGGGATCACTGCCATCCGCGAAGGCGTCCTGAAGGCCCACGGAGTTACTCCTGCTCCATAAAAATCCCCACAAAGACCACATTACAGAGGTCCACGATGCTCCTCAGGATGCTTTTTCTCACGTGCTCCCTCCCAGGTGCTGCCATCCCCTCCAAGGGTCACAGTCCTGCTCCTCCAGGGTCAAGAGGAGCTCCCTTCCACAGCGCTGCCCTCAGACCCCACCCCAGAACTGAGGAACATTCACACACAACGCTGCTGTGAGCCACGAAGGAAGGAGCAGGGTGATGGAGTCCCACCAAAACAGGCACCCAGGTCCCCAACACCTGCAGGAATCACCCAGAGTGACCCCACCCCAGCAGTGGTTCCATACCTGATGCCTGGCAAAGGGGGCATCTGACTGTGTGGCGTCGACGCTGGAGTTGGTGGCTTCAGGTCTCCTCCTTCTGCCATGGAGCTGCTGGTGGACTGAGGTGTCTGAGGGCCCTGCATGGAGCCTGAACCCGCTGCAAGAGGAGGAGCGTGGGGTGAGCAGCTTTGCACCCCATGGATGCAACCCCAAACCTCCCAGAACATCAGCCTCGAGAACAGAGAGTCCTTTGAGGAGGAGAAAGATTAAATACGGCCAGAAAAGCACAGGGAGCCCAGCACTTCAAGGACAGGCTGGGCCAGGTTCCCCAGAAGAGCCTAAAGCTGAGAGGTTGTGTCTCTGCTCATCCTAACCCCGCTCCCTTTCCCGCACCACGGCCCTGTGTGGTGCTTCCCGAGTTACCCTGCCAGAGGCGGAGGCCCTGGAGTGCACCACGTGCAGGGAATGTGGGGCTTCCTGCCAAGTGACCAGCACTGATGTGCCTGTCACCTTCACACCCCCAGCCACGAGCGGGGGTCTGAACCCTGTCCTGGGAGCCCCAGGATCTCCCCAGCGATGGAAACCTCAGCTGAAGCCACCAAGTCAGTCTGGAGGAGGCTCCTCTGCCTGCTCTGCCCTTGCAGCACCACTCCCAAGGATTCCTGGAACAGGGAATGCCGGAGCTGCCGGATCTTTCACTGGAGGACAAAACCCGTCCAGCAGGTTCCCTGCGAGTCCCAGCCTCCGGACGCTGCTTTCCGCGCCACTGAGCTTTGATCCATCCCCGAGTGTAATCCAGCTGTGCCGGAGCTCCCCCCGGCCCGGGATCGCCGTGACAGTGTCAGCTCAGGTTCAGCCGCTCCTCGCAGCTGGCAGGAGCTGAACTCTTAATTAATGTTTCCATTAGTTCCCGTCCCCAGCACCCGATATCCCTCAGCTTCAGCCCTGCTGCTTGATGAGTCATTTCAGCTATTCATTAAAATCCTCCGAGGTCACGTCCAGGGCATGTTTGTTTACACCCCACCTTCCTGGCACCCTGTCCCCTGCTCCGGACTCCCTCCCGGCCCGGGGGGGTCTCGGCAGGAGGAAGGGCAGCGGGAACTCCGGGCAGTTTCATTCACAGACCCTCCCTGGCAGCCCAGCCCCGCTGCCTCCCCCAGGAATTCTCTCCCGGCTCCGGGCGCTGCTGGCAGCGGCAGGAAGAGGCCCGAGACATTCCCTGCGTCGCTGCCATTTGGTGTTTGTCCCCACCTCCCGCCGTCCCTCCCACGCACAAATTCACTGGAGCTGGAGCGGGGCCAGTTCCACGCTCTGGGAATTCAAACCCAAGGCGCCTCCCCGGGGACTCTGCGAGAGGGAACCTGCGCGGCTTTCAGGAAACTCCGAGTGCCCGTGAGGGAATTCCCAGTTCCCTCTGGCCACGATCCCTGGAACCCTTCTGGGTTTTGAGGGGTGTGATGGACACTGCAGCTCCACCCCTGCAGCCTCAGGAAGCGTTAACGGGGAATGGCCCAGTGCAATCCCCATCACTCCTGAAGTTCTGCAGGAGTCAATTTGGCAGAACGGGCTGAAATGAAGGGCAAGCCAAGGCCAAAGGTGAGGTCTGCAAGGAGAGCAAACCCCGTCTGTGGGACAGCAGAGCCCTTCAGCCAGTGATGAAATGGCCTCACAATGTCCCACTGTTGTCCAGAGGTTTCCAGACAGGGGATTTATTCTCTCCAGGTGATTCCCTGGGGGGACAGGGCTGTGTGGGGCCCCGCAGGAGCAGCATCCACCAGGACTCAACGCTCCCCGTGGGCTCTTCAGCCTGGGGCTGGGCTGACAGAGGAATTCCTGCCCTGCCCCACGCCCCCAGGCCCTGCTGGTGCAGGGGAGCAGGAGACAGGAAGAAAAGGAAAGTGAAAGAGGAGCAGGGCCACGCTGAGTGATTCAGCATAAAGGGGCAGAGCCACCGGCCAGGCTGCAGCGCTGCCTCTGCACATTCCCCGTTGTGGGAGTCCGGGAGAAGGGTTGAAATTGGAAATACAGCAGAGTCCTCTCAGGGCAGGACCCAAACGTGCAGAGTTTGGGATATGAGCCCTGCAAATTCTTTCTGCTGATGTGCTGAAGCAGGAGCTCAGCCCAGAAGGCAGAGCCAGGCCCCCCGCAAATACCACAGGAGCTGAAACAAAACACAAACTGATGCAGCCGCTAATCCACTCTGACACACACCTACAGCTACAACGAGCCTAAAGCGGCTTCCTCAAAGTCTCAGCTCTCTCCAAATAAACTCCAAATGCTCTCAACATCTTTGTTCCACTGCCTCAGGGGGGCAAGAAAGAGGTTTTGGAAAGAAAGTGGGGATGGATTTGTGGTCGAGTTCAGGCAGAACTCAGACACCGCTTTGGACAGAGGTTTGGTCTAATGGCACAGAAGTTACTTTATCTTGCAGAACACACCAAGGCTGAAGCTCCACTGGGCCAGGTTTCCTGACCAGGGACACGACATGATTTAGTTATTTAAAAAAAAATCCCTGTAGGTGAAAGGAGAGAGAAATGTGGTGCCCAAGAGAGCACTGGGACAAGCCCAGTGTCACTGGAGGGTTCAGCAGGGCTGGGACACAACTGCACTGCACTCAAAAGAGGTTCATTATTCCGCTCCTCAGGAGCCAGACAAAGATGGTGCCAAGTTTCAGCACCAAAAAGGCTTTTTTTTGCAAACATTATAGAACTTCAAAGCAGACCAACTTTTTATTTCACCTACATGAGCAGGCTCCTGACCAGAAAAAGCATCTGAAGTTTTTTAGTTGTAAGACAAACTGGAAAAATCAAGCTTCAAGAAGAGTTGGCAAATTCAGCAGCAATTCAAGCAATGAACTCAATGCAAATGGGACAGAAAGGACCAGACTTTCCAAGGACTAAAGAGTGCACGGCTGGCCTGGATGTCTTTTCTTTTTTTGTTTAACAAATCTGAACTGAGCATTATGCTTAAATACTCAGGAACAGGAGCTCCCCATCACATCTGAAACAGCAGTGAAGGTTCGTTTGAAAGGGTTCGTTCCTGCAGCACCCCACTTGTCGCAGGCCCCCAGCGCTCCGAGCACAAGGCCCCACAAGGTCCTGCCTGGCTCCCGCTGAGGCTGAGGGCAGGAATTCCTGAGGAGGATCAGTGCACACCCAGATCCAGCCTTTTCTCCCAGAGGGTATCTCTGGCACAGTCCCAACCAGCACAGCGTTTGCAGTGGGTTCCCAAGCACGAGCAGCACCAAGGGCAGCTGCTGGAATCACCGTGCAGGGAAACTCCAGAGCTCCCTCTCCACCAGAGACAGGGGTGTGTGGATTTTTATGTTTTCCTTTTTGTCAAGCTTTGTTCAGAGGTTGGGCACGCAAAAACGGAACTATCCCAAGAGGGTCACCTTATTCCCAGTCCACTCCCACATTTCCCAAGGATTTTCATTCTCCACACCAGAGAACAGGCGGGGCTCTGGTGGCACTTGGGACCAGGCTGGCCCCCAGCACACGGGGTGCACAGAGTCCCTGCAGCTCCCACAGCCGCTGCACAGCTCGAGGCGGGGCCTGGGCTCACCTGGAGATGGAGGTTGGATCTTGGTCTGGGACTTCTTGGAATCAGCAGCTGCGAAGATGTCCGGAGGGGGGTCCTCGCCCCTCTCGATCTTGCACTCGAAGGCGTACAGACACTGGATGTACTGCTTCTTCAGGGAGCTGGCCGCGCTGCTCGACGTGCCCACGTTCAGGTTGGTGGCCAGCTCACGCCACTTCTTGTTTTTGTTGACCTGCACAGCCAAACAAGAGGCTCTGAACTCCAAATCCCAGCTGCGCCTCCTCCAAGGAGAGAAACCAACCCTTCCCAGCTCAAAGGGTGCAGTGAGGGCAAAGCAAAGCAACCCCAAAACTACTGAACTCCCTTCTTCACCTCCAGAAAACTTTTCAGACAGGGACAGATTGCAAATCAAATTAGTCACGAGGCCAGCTGAGAGCCAGATGCAAAGACAAAGCCGGTGTCACCAATCTCTGCACCGGACACAGCAGGGAGAAGGGGCTGAATTGGCTGTGGCCACAGACTGTTCCCACCCAGACAATGGCAGAGCAGACATCTGGCTCACTTGAGGGGCGTTGGGTTTTATTTACAGAAATGAAATGGAAATAAAACGGGGCTAAATGGCAATTTATGGCTTACATCTGGCCACAAAGCTGGGTTTTCTGCTGTGGGCAGCTCTGTCCCCTGGCCGGGGCCACTGACCTGAGTCAATCCCCCGATCTCCTTGACGGAGATGTAGAGCCTGTACAGGTCCAGGGGCTTCCTGCCCACGGCCGGCAGGTTGGTCATGCCCATGGCCTTCTCCTCGGTGAAGGCCAGGTACCGATCCACCCACAGCTTCCTCTCGGGCTCCCCGCCCAGCTCGTACAGCTTGGTGATCTTCTCGTTGGTGGTGGTAGAGGAGCTGGACTTCTAGGAGAAGGAAAGAGAGATCAGGACTGAGCAGCACAACAGCAGCTCCCCCAGGTCCCAGTCTGGACACGGCTCTGCAGCTCTGAGGTGTGAGTGTCCCACGCAGCCGAGTGACTGAACTGTCCCCATGCCCGTTCAGAAGTGACACCGGGGCTCCTGCACCCCGCCCTGCTCCCCCCGCTCTCTGGACGCTGGGACTGGGCAGGCTCTTGTGCCTCTCACCACCTGGAGTAAAGGCAGAGCTGCTTCTGGCATTCCAAATCCCACTTAAAAATGAACGCCCAAACTAGAGGTGTTCCTCAAACCTGATGATGTTCCAGTGCACCCGAGACCCAAAACTGAGAGTGTTCACGGCACAGACCAGGATAGAGCAGCCCTGGTTTGTGGCCAAGAGCATTCCCGTCCTCTTTTCCCATAAATAAGAGAGGCAGATGCCAGAACACAGGAGCAGGAGCGAGAGATCTCCTGGATCTCCCTGCTGCTGGCACAGGGATCAAACCTGCAGAGTGTTTGTTTTCCTTCAGGTAGCAAAGGAGGAGACCAGGGGCTCAGAAACTGCTTTTTTGGTGGTTCTTTTGAAACTGGTAGCAGCAATGCAAAGAAAAACACTCCCTGAAGAACTTGTTTTCCTCCCTCTCCTGGCTTTAACACAGGATTAGTAAGAGGTTTGTTTGTGAAACAACTGCAACACTTTAGCTACCGCGTCCCAGCTGAGAGCTGGCTCGCTCCAGGCCCGCTCCACCAACAAACTCAGGTTTGTTTACGCTGCTTTTGGCAGTTTCGCTGTGGCAGGTGATAACTCCTAATACTGAATTTGTTTTCCAAGTGAAATCCACGACTCCCATAGGACGGGGAAGCACTCCCCTCCATTTCTCACAGTGTTCAGTCCAAGTGAACGTACAGCACACGGCTTTATTTCCCTGGATGCTGAAGAGGGGGGGAGTCAATAAAAACAAAACCCCGAACATTTTACCTTTGACTTGGATTCTGCTTTGGGCGTCCCATCTGCCTTGTTGTTCATTTTAGTTGCAGGTGTTAATTTGACATCCCCGAGTCCCATCATTTCAGGGCTTGCTGCCATCCCTGGGGAGTGAAAGGAATCTTTAATGCTGATTTCCATTCCAGTGCAATGAGATCAGCGAAATCCTAAAGCTCTGGCTTACCTGCAGAGTTGTTGGCCATGTTCCCCGCCATGGGGTAGGGTGGGCCCTGGGGGTTTATCATGCCAGTCATGCTGTTAATTCCCTGTCCGTAAGGAGGTCCAGTGCCCATCATTCCCCCCTGGTTCATGTTGGGATAACCAGGAGGCCTAGAGGAGGCAAGGAACAAACAGACCCTTACTCCACAGACCAAGCATTAGGATTTTGTCTTCTGAGGAAGCTGCTTTGCTAAAAGGAACCTGAAAAGGGCATGGGGAAGTGACTTGCCCCGAATCATTTCTCCAAGAGAAAACCAAAGATCAGGTGCTCTTGTAAAGCTCAGCACCCAGAGCCCAAATCACATTCCCAAGAGGAAAGGGGATGGAAATCCTTTGGGAAGTGGGACTTGAGCTCTGAACATTTTCACCCTTCCCCTTGCTCTCCTACACCCACGAACTGAGCCTCACTGCAGTTCTTAAATTGCCCTTAACCTGCCGACTCTGCAGCCCTGGGCACTGGAGTGAGAACGGAGGATTCAGAATGATGGAATGTCCTGGGCTGGAAGCGTTATCTTCCACGTGCTGCAAACCTCCCACGCAACCGCGGCTCAAACCTCTTCCTCCAAGGGACAGGCCCTGTGCCTCGACCGGGCTTGGGAACCTGAGCCCCGGGCAGCCACAGGTAAAGCAGGAGGCTGCAGGGGCAGCCCTCGGGTGAGGATAAAGAGCACAGGGTCCAGCCAGACAACAAACACATCCACCAGTTCTGGGGGAACCCAATTTATGAGCGTTCATGGCTCCCGTGGCGTTCTGGTAGGCCACACACACCTACTCTGAAATGGGCAATAAAGGAAAAAACCACCACAGAAATAGTGCAAAGTTCAGAGCTGAATTCCAGCTCCTTTCCCACAGCTGCTCATCAAGGCCCTAAAAGGAAGAAGTTCCTCACACTGGACAAGCAGTGCCTTGGATCACGCACCGCTGGGTGGCTGCTGGATTTCGGGGCTGCAGCCCAGGGGCAGCGTCTCCAGTCACCCAGGGAACAGAGAAGATCAGAAGGCAAAATGCAAAAACAACTGAAGGGATCGCAGAGTTAAATAATTTCATCTATCAACATTAACAATTCCCTCAGTGTGTCATAAATTATGTAGAGAATCCTGGAAAGGTTTGGGTTGGAAGGATCCTAAAGCTCATCCCCTGTTCTACCCCTGCCATGGGCAGGGACACCTCCCACTGTCCCAGGCTGCTCCCAGCCCCGTCCAGCCTGGCCTGGGACACTGACAGGGCAGCCACAGCCGCTCTGAGCATTCCAACACAGCTCCTCCAGGCTTCACTCTCCTCCTCTTGAACACTCCAGCTTGAGAACCAAAGCTCCAAGAAGGACAAACCTCCCGGAAGCCTCTCTGAGCACAACCCCGGCCGTGGATTGTCCCCTGCAGCCCCGCGGGAGCTCCCTACCTGTTCTGGATGGAGTTGGCAGCAGCGTGCATGGCGGCGGCCGCGGCCTCCTGCGCCTTGCGGTTCATGCCGGCGGGCGGGGGGCACATCCCGCTGCCCACCTGGGGGGGCATGTTGGCCATGTTGGGGCCGTAGGGCCGGTTGCCCATGGCGGCGTGGCCCATGCGGCCCGGGGGGATGCCGCTGTACGGGGGCACCCCGCTCTGCCCGTGCATCTGGCCGCCCGCGCCCATGGGGTTCATGCTGCCCGCCATGCCCGGGCTCGGGTAGCTGGCGTTGGACATGGCGTTGTAGTTCGGCTGCCTGGGGTAACCTCCTGCCGAGGGGAGAAGAGGGGAACACAACGTCATTCAACCGGTTGCGTTTATGAATCACCACAAAAATCTTCTATCAGCAAATATTTAAAGATCACTAACAGAGATGAGGGGGAGTGTTCACACCTCAACACAAAGTCAAAGTACTTGGATATAAGCCATGTAAAATGTGTTTTGACACAGCCAAGTAACAACATCGATTCAGAAGCTGCCTGAAACTCTCCCAAACCTCAGCCCAGCACGGAGAGCTGAATGGGCCAGGACCAGATGGAAAATCCCGCATTAACCCTTCCCAAAACAGGCAACTCTTCATCACCTTCCTCTCCGAGGAGAGCCATCCCAGAGGATGCACAACCTGCTTATTCCCAAACAGGGAGGAAGAATCCTACTTTTAGATTACCAGCTATCCCTGAAAGCAACACATTCCATCAGCCTCAACAGGAGCGAAGCTCTGGTATCACCCACACATTAAGAGTGGACAAATGAAAACATTTATCATGGAATCATGGAACGGTTTGGGTTGGAAGGGACCTCAGAGATCATCCCACAGGCAGGGACACCTTCCACTACCCCAGGCTGCTCCACCCTGGCCTTGGACACTCCCAGGACGGGGCAGCCACAGCTTCTCTGGACAACCCAGAGCCCCAACACGACGCCAGGACAGAGAGAGGCCTTTGCAGGCTCCGTTCCCACCTTGAGGTCCGTACTGGCCGCCCTGGGGTCCGTAGCTTCCCATGGAGTTCTGCTGGTAGGGCCCCATGCCGGCGTGCATCTGGGCTCCCGAGGACTGCCGGGGGGATAAGGCTGAGCCGGGCTGGGGGGAGCTGTACTGGGGCATCTGGGGGTTCCTCTGCATGTACCCTGCACGCCAGGGAGCGAGCAAATCGTTAGTGCCAAGCGCCAGAGCTGCCCCTGCACACACGCGCTCCAGGCAACCACCCCCTGCGCTGACAAAACCCTGCCAGCAACAGCCTGGACGCATTTTAGTGGCTGCATTGAGGAGCCAATGTTATCTGGGCAGATAACAGATCCAATTTCCTGTTTTAGCCAGGAAAAAGAGAACAACCCTTAGTGTCACAGCAGAAGCCAGTACAGCTCTGCAAATCCTGGGGGCTTCTTGTTCTTGGTTTTTGTTCTCTTGTTTGTTTTCTCAGGGTGACAACTCTATACCAGCCAGGAGAGCTGAAATTTTACACGCATCTTTCCCCCCAAAATCTTAATCTCTCGGAGGGGAAGGGCACACAATATTGTTGTGGGCACCCCTTGTTTTGAAGCTTCAAGTCACGGGCAAGAACATGCCCAGGAAAGCACGTTAAGAAGCCAGAGAAAACATCTTACAAGCCAAAGCCAAAGCACCGGCTTGGATTGAACATTCAGAGGCCAAACAGCCACCAGCAGCTGAATTTACTGCATGGAGCCTCAACACCTCCAGCCGGTAATCCTGGGGCAGCTTTTCCATGCTCCCTCCCACAGCACCCGTGTCCCCAGGCCAGGCAGTTGTGAGTGGCTGCTGTGACCCACCTCGGTCCTGCGCGATGCTCGACTGGTTCATGGAGGGGTGCAGGATTGTGTCCGACTGGCCACTGGGCGGGCGGGGAGGCATCTGATTGCCTGTGCCACGAGAAGGACAGAGATCCTCACCAAGGGCTCCCCACAGGCCCAGGAGGAGACAGAGACACATCCCAGAACCCCAAACAACCCCAGGAGGAGGGGATGCTGGCCACGGCGAGGCAGAACAACAGCATGGGGTCACAGCAGGCCGGAGCAATGGCACTGCTGGTTCAGCAGCACCCCACCCACCCCACGCAGCCCTGGACAGCTAGAGAGCTCTCACGGGGCCTCAGTGACCACGCAGAGCTGGCACTGGGCAGCTCCTCCCCGCTGGGCACCCCAGCCCAGAGCCCGGGAGGTGCGAGCTTACCTGGGACTGCAGCGGGTGAGAGGGGACCGGAGCGGGACTGAGCAACGCTGGCCGGAGATCCAACTGGGGACGGGGAGGGTCCTCTGATGCCTGGCAGGTGAGGAGAGGTATGTGGCGAGAAAGGAGACTGAGCTGGGTTACTCTGCTCTCCTTGGCTGCTGGAAATCCCTGATGTGCTTACTCCAGGGCTCAGGGCTCCTTCGGTCCCCATGGGCAGGTCATCTATGGAACCAGACAGGTCCTGCAGGGCACAGAAACACATCAGCCAAAGCCACGGAGCCGCGGGACCGCTCTGTCACACGCTCAGAAAGGGCGTCTGTCCCCGGGCACGCTGCGCACGGCGGGCAGTGACCGCTGCGGACCCAGGCAACTGCCAGATGAGTCTGATCCTGCGGCCAGGCTGAACCCAGCGGCTCCTGAGCTGCTTTGCTGCTGGCCCAAACAACTGGCTAATTCCCCTGCTTGCTCCTGGTAATTCAGTTTAGAGGTGGGAAGTTAAAGAATGCATCAACAGCACACGTAAAACTGCAAACACGGGAGACCGTCCATGTGATCACGGCTCGGAAGGGAAACGTGGCTCAGCCTCTGAAAGACAGAAAACTCCTGCCTCACCATAATTAATTCATAAACCTCCTATGAGCTGGGAAACTACTCACTTGAGATGGATAAAAACAAACTAAACAGAGATTTAAAAGAAAACCATAAAATACTCTTCAGGGTTCCCACTTCCCTTTCTTCAAAGACAGCAAAAATTAGCAGTTACTGCGTCAACCTGTAAAGTTCAGCTTTTCTCGAAGGCAAGGCTAGAAAACACCTTTCCTCCTGCACGCATTCACCTTGGAGAAGAAAAGCACAAAAAGCCTCAGAGAGCTGAAACCTCCAATTGCCACAGCAGCGAAGTGACAGCATCACAAACCAGCTGGCAAGTGTGAAAATGGGGATAATTCCAAGGAGCTGATGTGCAGATCCAACATGCCCAATTGTGCTGGCTGGTTGATAACAAGGTGCATCAGCTGTTGGGGCTTGGCCTGCGCTGAATGAGTCAGGAGCAGCCCAAGCCAGGGGAAGCGGCAGCGTATTTGAACAGAAAGCTGGGAAGTTGTAACTCTTCCAGGGATTAGATAAAATCTCTGCCAGAGGTTCAAAGGATCACGGCAGGTGAAGAAGTGAAGGCCAAAGCTTACCAGGACTTCACCTACCCTTCCTAAGTCTTGCAGAGCAATCAGCTCTGGATCAGAAGGGTTCTGGGTGAGCCCTGAGGGAATCCCGGGTCATTTTCCCTGCACGGAATTCAGCTGAGCAGCACGAGCAGCGCCAACCTCATTTAAACCCCACGGAGAGAGGCCGAGCCAGCTGATAAATCACCTGGACACCCTGGATTCATTTACACTGACGGCACAATTCCTGGTTCAGCAGCAGTTCAGGGAATGTTTTCCCGGTGTTCAGGGAATGTTTCTCTGGCAGCGCAGATGGACCTGGGACACCAGAACATTCAACTCATTGGCCTGGGGAAGCAGGAGCCCCTCGCTCCCAACACCTGCCTGCCAGGGGATGTGGAAAGGCTCCGACAGCACCTCCAGGCAGTGGAAGTCACGGAGAAGTGGAATTGTGGAGGAATAAAAGCCAAGAGAGATGACCCCAACCCCGCATCACCCCCGTGGCACAGGGACGCTCAGGAGGGCAGAGCTGGGCAGCTGCACCACGTTCAGCTGCTGCAGTGGGGCAGTCGCCTCTGTTTTAATGGAATTTGGTCAAAATCCTTCTAACAAATGCTGGGAAATGTTCCACTGGAGCTGCCGAGCCCAGACACTCGGTGGGATGATTTAGTGCGGAGCGTGTCCCCCCTCCCCTTCCATTACTGCTCCTGTTGGAGAGCTCATTTCCTGCACCACGGTCTCTGAGGTATATTTGCTTACTGCTCAAGTATTATCTTCCTGAGGACAAAAAAAAAAAAAAAGCTTTGTTTTATTTCAATGAAAGCTAAAAAACTGCAGAAAAAGCCTAAAAATAGTGTCTGAGATCTCTTGCAATTTTCACTACTTTCCTATTGTAACATCAAAAGCATTGCTCCTTCATGCAGCTATTTGGGTGTTTTTCCCTGGACAACTCTGACAAATCCCACATTCCTACTGCGGAAACCATCTGAAGTGGGAGTAAAGAGACATTATTTCCAACATTTTGCATTAAAAAGCATCAACCAATATAAACAATCAAGAGCAAAACACTCCTCTCCCTGAGATTCACTGCATCCGACTGCAGCCACTGATACAAGACACACAAAGAGATTCCCCCAGACAGTGAAGGGATCAGAATGTGCAGAACCCAGTTCAGTCCAGCCCACACTGGATGGAAATACTGGCGTGACCCTCCAATACGTGAAGGCAGTTTTAGTTTGAATCACCAGGTGCATCCAAACACCGCTTTCCTCATCACTGAAATGAAGTCGGAGGCCAAACCCATTTGCAGCTTTAAAATCCCCTCCACCGGGAGCTTATGTGGTACAGAATTCCAGAGCAGTTAAACCTGGAGAGCAGCGGGGCAGAGCCTGGGCTGCAGAGATGAGGGGGTTCAGGCTCAAAGGAGAATAAGGCACACTAAAAATGTGCACCTGAGACAAAACTGGCGTGAAAGAACAGATACAGAGCAAGGGTGCAGGGTGAAATGTGGGTTTCCTTCCTTTATCTGGGTAAGAGCTTCCCCAAGAGCCGGGAGAGGAGGTTTGGGGTGGAAGGACCTGGGGATGTGTGGAGGTCACTGCTCCAGGTGAGCAATGTCCTGCGTGAACTGGGCAGCCCAGGAGGGCAGGGCTCGGTAACGCCCGACACGAAAGTATCTGCAAGACATAAAACGAAGCAACGTTAAAATCGGTTTGAAAATTAACTCCTGAGAAGCAGATAGCAATCGCCAGAGCTCATGCCTTCGACCTTGCCTGTGCATCAGTGCTTTAGTACTCGAGTCATTCCAAAACACCCAGTTTTAATGAAGGGTGGGCGCTGGGTGGCTTCACCCCTGCGCGCGGGGCCCCTCCGCATTGCTGACACACCACGCGGGACCCCCAGAGGAATGGCAGAGCTTTAGCCGTGCCTCAGACCCCCAGATTATCGGTTCAAATGAGTTAAAAGTGAATTACACACCCCCTTTCCTGGCTGCTGGGACACGAGCTGAAACAGGACCATGAAAATCAAGTAACTCCTGAAGTGACTTTCACCTCTAAAGAGATGTAAGTTTTATGAATTCCAACAATAAAGTCATTTCCCAGCAAAGAAGGGTTCTGCCAGCACAGCAGCATTTTCTGAGTGTGTTATTCAGCAGGACTGAGCTGCTCAGAAGGGAAACTCCTGCAAGGGGAAGGAGAAAACGCGGACTGGAATGTCTGAGCCCAGCAGCTCATCAGCGAGGCGCTGGTTTCCTCCCATCAAATCCTCTCAGGATGGCAGCCCCAAGGCACCGTGGGTTAATTACACCTGAAGGACACCTCCAGCCCTGATACCCCCAAAATAGAGGACAAGGAAATCCCTCCATCTGCCTCCAGCCCGTCTGCAGGGCGGCTGCAGCAGAGACGCCTTTAAAAACAATAAAACCTCATGGAAATAATGGAGCCCTGCTGCCGTCAGTGGGTTCTGGACGAAGCCCAGGAGCAGAGGGCCTGCGAGGTTTTATTTGCCTCCCACGGAGCACCAGGAGGAGACCTGGAAAGGCCCGGCAGCAGCGGGAGAAGGGCTCTCCCCTCCCCTGCTCCCGCCAGCACAGCCAGGGAGCCCAGACAGGAGGTGAGGCTCGGCAGCAGCAGCTCTGCCAACTCAAGGAAACGTCAGGGTCTGGAGAATTTCCTCACGTGTTTCCAATGTGTTTTTTATGCATTTTATTGCTCATCTGCCATGCAGATCAAAAACGCTGGAGGGATTCCAACTATTTCACACAGAATCTCACACTCCAGGCTGGCTGCAGCCCCAAAGCCTGAGTTTCTTCACTTGAAATACTGCCCAGTGTTATTTTGGGATGTGACCTGATAGCGGAAGCCCACGGGGACCCTGGAACGAGAGCGGTTCCAGCTGCGATTGGATGCCCGAGCGTGGCCGGTGCCAGCGCGGGGCTGTCAGCGCCGCTGACGAACAGGGACGGGCACTAACACCTCCTTTTCACACCACAACAAAACCATGCCTGGAATCACACAATCTGGTACCCCGAGGAGGGGGCAGGGGAGTTCAGCCCTCGCAGGGAAAGGGCTGCAAGTCCTGGCATGACCAGCGCAAGGAGCCGGGTGGTTCGTACTGGAAACAGCCGGGATTCTTTTATCTGGCAGCAGGAACCGCCACCCCTCTATCTGATACAGCTCATTTGTTAAACAAACAGAGATGAAACAACCAGAAATGCTTAAGATCAAGGTAACAAAATCCCAGAGGAGCAGAGGGACTCAAGGCTCTGCTCTGGCCCATCCCACCGATCTGGAGGAGCAGGAAGACTGACCAGAAAGCAAATGGAATTCCTGACTGCGCCGCCCCTGCCCATCCCCAGCCTCGCTGCTTCCACGTGGGAAGTGTGGGGGAAGAGGGAATGGTCTCGGCACGATCAGATCAGCAGACAGCACTCAAGGAAATTATGGTCTGAGACGAGCATGTGGTGGAGCTTATAAATTCTGTGAGGCCAGTTGTTTCCATAAGATGCTCACGAGCGGGACCAGAGAACAATGGCTAAATTTATTCCACAGTTCCCTCTGAAAGGGAAAAAGCCTCTTCCTTCCTTCTGATTGAAATACCCACTTTCTATTACGAGCTCTTTTTCTGTGCAGTCGCTTTTCCACTTAGTCAAGAACTACCAGCATTTAAAAATCACCAGCTTGTCCTTTCCTTCCCCTTTATTTCCACACCCAAAATACCTCAATCCTCTCCATCACAACAATCACACAGCTGACTGGCAGGATCTCCCTGCTATTTCGGGGACATGGATAGACTCGTTCCTCCTTTGGCAGCACAGAAAACTGAATCCTGCATCTCATGCTCCACAAAACACTCCCTCCTGGAGACTTCCCCTGCTCCATTCACAGCCCACCCACGGGGACACCTGGCAAAGCCAGCTGAGGTTCCACAGATGTGACAGAAGGGTCTGGAGAGGGCCCTGCAGCCCCGGTGCCTTCCTGCTGCGCCTCCTCCAGGCTGCTCCCCCAGCAGAAACCAGAAGTTGGAGGGTGGGAATGAGTTCAGCTCCAGTGGAAACCCAGCTGATACTTCTCATCCAGGGAGATTTATCACCCAGTGTCTGCAAAGCTTTTTCCTGCTGACAAATCAAGAGTCCGAACAGAGATTTTCCAAGTCCTATCCTATCCCAGAAACCTACACCTTGTGAAAGGATGACCACCACTGCCCCTGCTCTGCTCTTCTACCACCAGTTACTGTAGAGAGGAACACGAGTCCATCTTCCCAGCACCAAAAGCACCTTCTGGGTCATTCCTGGTGTGGGCATGGGCTGGACAAGGCACCAAGGGGAGGAGGAAGGATGTGTGCAGGATATGTGTCCAATAAAACCACATCCAGAACCTTTCTGGAGACCCTGGAAGTGGAAGACCCTGGTAACCTCTGCTCCTGAGTGCTCTGTCCCTGTCACACTTCGGGATGAGTGGCAGAGAAATGAAAGCCACGTCTCTCGGAGCTGCCAGTTTACCTGTCACTGATGTTGGGCTCGTGTTTGTGCGGGAAACACGTCCATCCACATTCCCAGGCTGACTGAAGACAAAGCAAACAAATCCAAATCCAGCAGCACGAGCTGGTGACCCCTGGCCATGCACAGCTTCCCCCACTGCCCGTGGCTCTTGCCCACCCCTCTCCGAGGAGCTGAGGAGCCTGGGTTTAGGTCAGCAAGGAAGGACAACTTCCTCCTGGCACAGGAACCTGGGAATGCTGGGGAGGAGCTCACTGCCACACCAGCACGAGCTGCACGCTGCACTCCCGCGTTCAGGAAAGCTCTGGGAATCCATGGCCTCGTCTCTTACGTCCTCCTTCAGAACGGGACAAGACCAGCAGTCCGAGGGAACAGAGGGATTTATCTGCAGTGAAATCACTGGGATCAGCCCCTTGCAATGTCCCGGGAAGCTCAGCCTCAGATCTGAGCAACTCGGAATCAGCCAGTTCTCGAGATCAGCACGAGAAAAACCATCGAGATCCTGGTACAAAACCGAGAGCGCCATAAGGACCCGGAGTCCTTACGTGCCACTCGCTCATCCACGCAGTCCTCAGGGAGAGGAAGGAAGTGCTAGACTTTACTCCTTCGAGGGGAAAACACCTGCCCACTAAAGCAAATATCAGTGAGGTAACACCAGCAGGGCTCCAGCCGCTGCTACAGAGTCCATGTTCCCTTCCCTTCCAAGGAGTTTTAGCTCCTCTCAGGCAGCAGCGCTGACAATTACAAACCTAAGATGGGGACTGGAACATGCCAGAGAGATTCGTGCAGTTTCCGTACTCAAAAAAGCAGCTGAAAAGCTCATTCTTCCAGGCTGGCTTCAGACGAACTGGGAGAAGCTGCTGGCTCGAGCTGCACTGCGGGGAAGGGAGCCTTCGGAGAGGAGGCTGGCAGGAGGAGGGGCTCAGTGCCACACGAGAAATTTTACTCTGATTGCAAAAATAAGCTGCCGTTCTAATCCAGCTCAGTAAATCTAGGTGAGTCTGGTCGGCTGGCAGGGAGCAGACTCGGAGAGAAGCGGGAGGAGGACAGAGGGAAGTGCTGCTGGCTCTGCCACATTCCTGCACCGGGAGCCTTGCGGAACAGCCGGCGCTGCTACCGCAGCAGCCATTGATTTTTCAGAGGTCGATACTCCACTCCCACAGATCTCCTCGGCAGGAGCTTTAATCACATCTCCTGCTCCTACCCTGTGCCACCCCTCCTTCTCTTCCCCCTCCAAATAAAATAAAATAAAATATATTAAAAAAAAAGGGAGGGCGAGGGGGCTTTCCTCCCCCTGTGAGCACGGAGCAGACGAACAAATCTCATCTCCTCAGTCTTTGGAGAGCAGAGATTCAGAGCTGTATTTGCAGCACAAAGTGGAGAAGGAGTAACGTGATTCATCCACAGAACAAGATGTCGCTGGAGGGAGAGCCCGCCGTGCGGAAGGGCAGCGTTCCCACCCGGAGAGTGCCGGGCCCTTCCGCAGGACCCCGCGAGCTGCAGCAGCAAAACCCCACACCAGAGTTTCCATTTAACCCTCTGGGGGCTGCTCAGCTGCTGAGAAGCACTCCCAGCTTTAGATAAACGCTGGTAAAACATCAAACATCCGAGGCAGCGGAAAATTCCGAATTTTTCCGGACAGGGCAGCGTCACTTCAGCTGTCCCAGGAGCTGTCCCGTCCATCCAGCAGTGCTGCCCAGGACACGAGGGAACCTCCAGCTCCTGCAGCAACACGGACCCAAAACAGCTGCAGCAAGAGGCAGGAGGACCCTGGGCACAGGGAGAACATGGCAGCAGCAGCAGAGGATGCTCTCACGGGGTTCCTGGAAGCCGTGGGGATGCAGGGATCCCCTCAGTGAAAGGTTGGTCTTGGGAATGCAGGCACAGGAGGGAAATGAGCGCAGGTCTCAGCTGACAGACCTGTTCACTCAAAGAGCTTTTGTTCTCCTTCCACAGGTTTTAGGTCTCCTCATCCAAGTCTGAAGACAAATCCCAGCTCACACAAAACACAGAACCAGGGAAGAGGCAGGAAGCTCCCCTTCCACTGCCAGCCACGAGGATATTCCCATTCCCCAGCTTCTCTGGAAGGCGCTTTCCAGGCTCATGTTCCACACACAGACTCCAAAGCATTTAGTCATCCCAGCATGTGACCGTGCCACCATGCCAACCACCCGAGCCAGGGTGGGCAAAGGGAAGCAGCAAAGGCAGGAGGCTGAAATTATTGCAAAATTTAAAAGGCCCCTGTTCAGGCAATACTTGGAATTTTAAGATAAATCAGCTTTTAGTATTCTCATCAGCCTCTGAAACAATTAACAGTGACAGGATCAATTTCTGAAAAAGCAGGAGGAAGATTTTAGGACAAGTGCGGTGAATCCAGCGGTTCTTTCACTGGAAGGTGTCCCAGCCCACGGCAGGGGGTTGGAACTGGATGATCTTTAGGGTCCCGTCCAACACAATCCCCTCTGTGATCCTGGACTGGTTCTAAGGGACAGCTGGAAGCTGGCAGCTCCTGCCCACACTCCGCGCTACCTGTGGGAAGGCAGCGATGGCCCCTCGGCACTGGGGCATCTCCAGAGAAACCATTTCCACCCAGTGCCACCCGCAGGCCGGGGGTGCTGATCCGGGCGGGATGGGAGGCTGGAGACACGTCTGGGGAGAATCAGGCACTGCTCCTCTCTCCCGGCTCAGAGCAGTGAGCTGGCACGGGAACAGGTAACATATCCATGGAAACCTGGCCCAGGCCGGGCGCTGACGTGGGCCCGGCGTGCCCCCGGGGTCAGGGCGCCAGAACAGTCCATTCCTGGAGATGTCACTTCTTGTCATTTCAGGAAATTAAACCTTTTTTTTCCTTTCCTTAAATAGAGGCTTCTATTTTCCAGATTCAAAATTGCAATAAAAGCCAATCACACCAACTCCTCCAATCACCAGGGCTGGGCTGGGATCCCAGCGTGACCCTCCCAGCCCATGGGAGCAGCTGAGCCCTGGGCCCCTGCCATGCCCCACACGTGGGCACCATGTGCACAGAGCCTTCCCCGCGGCAGTTATGATCCCACACGTCTCCAAGACGAGTCAATCCAGCGCGCCAGAAGCACAGCAAGAGGGAAATCACTCCCGTGGAGCGAGAGCTCAGGTGTGGCGGTGCTCAGAGCAGCACAGGGCTGAACACCCTCAGTTATCCCTGTCCCTGCTCCACGGCACAGGAAGGTCACACCCGCACAGCCCCTCCCTCCCAGCACAGGGCTCCCCCCAGCAGGGCTCAGCTTGGATGGAAGGGGAACAGGATGAGGATCAAACGTCCAATGTCAGACCCGCAAGAGGCTTCTGCACCTCTCAGAGGGTCTCCAATGACACCAAGTCAGCAGCAAGAAGGAAGTGAGAGCCTGAATTCCCTGTCCTGCACCGTGAGCTGCTGGGAGAGCAGAGGGTCACTGACCCTGCACGGGAGCTGCGGATCCTGCAGCAGCGCGGGGACACGCGTGGCAGAGCACGGAGCACTGCCCGGGGTCCCAGAGCAGCGCTGGGCACCCTGCGGGCACTCCCTGCTCCAGCTCTGCCCTGCTCCAGCACCGATCCTGCTCCAGCACTGCCCCTGCCCCTGCCCTGCCCCAGCACTCCCCCTGCCCCAGCACTGCCCCTGCTCCAGCACTGCCCCAAAACTGCCCCTGCACTGCCCCTGCTCCCACTGCCCCTGCTCCAGCACTGCCCCTGTTCCCACTGCCCTGCCCCAGCACTGGCACTGCCCCTGCCCCAGCACTGCCCCTGCCTCGCGCCACAGCTGGGCCTGAACGGAGCAGAGCCCGTCCTGGGCCAGGGGAGCTCCTCAGCTCTGCTGCCCGCAGGGTCCGGCCCCGGGAGCGGCGCGAGGCGAGGGAAGGGCTGGGGTTTGGGGAATCTGAGCGAGGCGCAGGCAGGAAGCTGAGCTGAGCTGCTCTCGACCAGAATAGAAACAGGAAACGAGCCCGGCACCGAGCACGGCGCAGCTCCCGCGCCCGCGGCTCCCAAGGGATGCTCGGTGCCGGAGAGGGGGACGAGCTCCCGGCGTGGGGAGTTTCTCCCCTTCAAACCCCGAGGAAGGGCTGGGAGCAGAGAGAACTGCCACATGGACACTCAGCAAAGCAGCCCCGGGGCAGCTCCGAGGTGGGAAAGGTGTCACAGGAGCAGCTGGAAGGTCGGGGTGGCTCTGGAGCAACATTTCACACTCTCCGCAGTTAACAAAATCGAAAAACTTGGGAAAAAAGGCACAACCTTCTCAAGGAACCCTGCAGAAACGGTGGGCACAGCTGCACAACACGACAACCTTGGGCAGAGGAGCACTGAAGAAGGAAAAACACATTTTTAACTCCCACTGTCACCACAACTCGGGATAAAAACGCTCAGATCAGCAGGAGCTGGAATGCAGGGATCTCCAGTGCTTCAGGTGCTCCTGGGGGAAGCCTCGGGGTGCCGGTGGCTTTATCTGCATATCCACTGTGCTGCCCCGCTTTGAAATGCACACACTGCTAATCCCTCTCCTAAGGCAGGCAATAAGACAAGCTCAAAAGGCCAAACACAAACCAAACAGAAGCAGGAAGTCCCATATAGAAAGAGAAAAAAGGAGAGGGGGAAAAAAGAAAAAGGTTTGAAGTGACCAGCAGATTCAACTATAAAAGGTTTTCTTTCCCCACTCCCTGAAAAAGTTGTCAGAATGATTCATTTGAACTGGAATTTTAAGGAAACAGGCTGCCCCCTCCCTCCACGGCAGCTCGGACGGGTTTTTGCTGCGTTTCAGCCTGTTGCACTGATTATTTCCAGGTCAGGGGACGCAGCTGACAGAGCTCAACTTTATTCCCCTTCAAGCGCTCCCAGAGCAGCTGAAATGACCATTTGGAAAGAACGGAAAATCCGAGCAGCGCTTCCTGACAACCTCCCGAGTCCAAGCTCAGCAACTGCCTGACTGAGGGAGAGATCATCAAACCAAAACCGCCCCGCAACTGCTGGGGACACCCACCGACATCCAGGGGTTTCTGCCAAGGCTCTGCAGCCTCGTTCCTCTCCCCACCCAGCAAAACCGAATTTTCTTAAATCCGCACTGCAGAGACCCAAGGCCGGAATCCACAGCCAGAAGTGAAACATGGATCAGGAATGTTTCCAGCTGGTTATAATCCTTTCTGCCATTGATAAGACGCTTTCCAGATCAAAATTCAGAAATGAACTGAAGTGAAACATCACTGAATAAACAAAATAGTTTCCCAATAGTGCAAAATAGCAAAATACTGAGGTTAAAACTATTCCCGCTGTACAAGAAGATGAAAATAAACTGCCCAGGACAGGGAGGGGGTTTCTCCCTCAGGCTCACCAGTACACTGACCAAACCAAGGACATTCTGGGGTGGGAATTCCAAAATTTTTGCCCCAACTGCCCAGTTTGCTGCCATAAAAATTCAAACATAATAACCTTGCTGTGCTAGGACCTCCAAAACCCTGCTGGAATCTGTCCTCCTGGTTTACAAATGGCTTTTGGGGCCAACCTGGAAGCTCAAACACCAGAGATGCCAGCGTCTGTGGCTGGGAAGGAATGAACAGTCTGGTGAGAACCTCTGCCTCACGCTCCACATCCATCCCAAAGACATCAGGATCTCGCCCCAGCTCCTTCATGAGAGACTGGGGCAACGTAAAACCTGTCCTGTGTTCCACAAGGAGAGAGAAAATCCCTCCCAACAAACCCTGAACTCCAGAGAGCTTTGACGCAGAGCTGATCTGCCACCCAAGCCCAAATGGACGTTCCAGCACCCAATTCCAGTACCCCAGAGCTGCTACCAGAGGCTTCCATGGCTACAGAAGGAAGTTATTGCCTGGAAATGTTTGACTCCTTCAGCCTCAAAATCCAAAACTCAAATGTTAAAGGCTCCGAATAAACTGGATACGACTCTCCAGGAAGAATTTTTGCTAAGGAGAAGAAACCAGGGAAGCTCCCGGGAGAAAGAGATTTCTCCTAAGGATTCCTGTTCCTCTATTACACCCAGACACAAAAGACTACACTTCACTCCTCCTGTGCAATTGCGATCTAAGTTTGGTTTGGCTGCAATCCTGATGGAGACTCCCTTGGGAAGCAGTGAATTTTACAGAGAAATTCCTCACCTGGCCTGCTGCAGGGAGGGAGAGCCGCCAGGACACTCACAGGGACGCAGGGCTTTTTAAAAGGCACCAGGGAGAAAGCTGAGTTGATGACACAACGATCACAACTGGGAAGGGATCCTGAAGGCCCCACCCAGCACGATCCCCAGGACACTCCTCAGGCAGATCCTCAAACAGCCACAGGAGCTGAACAACTCGACCACGTCCCTGCCAGGAGCTCAGCACCTCCTGAAGGGGGACGGAGCAGCCAAAGGAACATTCCCCCTTTGCTGCTTGGAATTCCAACGTGAACTTTGATGCACGACATCAAGTTCATGAATTTAAACTTCCCAAGAACCTAAAAAGCAGGAACCTCCTTTTCCTGCGGGGGCTGATCTGTGTTTAATTAAAGATGATGCACGGCACGATCTGCCCCAGTTCCAGGATACCCAGCGAGCTGTTCCACAGCACCCACCAGGCCTGGGAAAGGGCTCAGGGCTCCGTAATGAAATTAAAAGCCCACAAACAAACTCTGCTCCTCTAAGTCATCCATAATGGCAAAGCAGGGAGCTGGGAATCCTCCCGAGCAGGATAAAACTTTCTCAACTAGACAGACCGAGCAATATCAGGAAGATAAAAATAAATTGATGGTGCCCTTTCACGGAGCTCTTGTGTTCCTGAGCATCCCCAGGCCAAACTCAGCGCCGGAGATTGATCGCTGCAAACGGAACGAGGAGCTGGCTCCAGCATCCCAGAGATCCTCCCTGAGCACCCCACGGCACCCCCGGCCGAGGCCCTTCCCAGCCGGCGCTGCTCTTGTCCGAGACAACAAGGAATCGTGAGAAGGTACAAGGGAGTCTCCTTTTTTTAATTTTTTGCCTACTAAGGAAGAGAAAGGCCAAAAATACACCAGGGTTGGGTAAGCTAAAGGCTGCTTGATTTCTTAAATGCAAATTATTTGGTGGTGAAGCCAGGAAAACCAGAAATGCCCTTGTTTCTAGGTTCCTCCACTCTTGCAGCCGAGCTGGATTTATTTTCTCAGACTGCTCGGGAGAAGGGACAACTTGGAAAGGGCCAAATATATTTAACCACAAGGTATCAAACAAACCCCCAGTTGGAGCTGAGAAGGAGCCACTTCTGCAAAGCCGAGGCACTAATTCCTATAATCCCAGTCAGAGGGATCAGTCGGATTCAGGAAGGCTCCATCAGCAGCGCCTCTGAAAGGGCTTCCCACCGTCCTGAGCTACAGCAATTTCTTCAATTACTTCAGTGGCTTCACTTCTCCTGCGCTCCTCGCCCGGAGATGGGTCACATGGAAGAACTTGTGGAGAGGTGGAGTGGAAAGAAACATGCTATTTTAAAAGAGTTTTTTTTCCCCAGGCCTCAGAACAAATTAAATCTTTGTAATCAGGGTCCAAAAGGCACCAAAAAAAAAAAAAAAAGAGGAAAGAAAAAAGCAACAACCCACAAGTACTCCCATTAGGTGGTCAGAACTAGAATCACTTTGTATTTTGGGTGACAATTTGCACCCACGATCCGAAGGAATTATTTCAAGGGGCTCATAACAAAGCTGTTCTCATTGCTGGGAGCAAAAATAACTCAGTTCTACACACAGCTCACTCCTCTGGCCAACCCAGCTGCACTCCCAGCACTGACTTAGCCAGTGGCCAAAGAAAAAAATAAAACTCACTCACTTCCTACTGGTTAGAACAAAAGTTACCAGCAAAATCAGAACTCGGCAGCTCCAAACTTTTCTTCCAAGCCAGAGGCACAGACCAACTTGTGCAAACTAACCTAAACTTTCAACCCCTCTCCGCTTTCTTGACGTTTTAACACAAAATTCAACTACTCTGGCCCCAAACCCGCCTGAACACTGGGCTCTAACCTCATCCCCAGCTGGTCACTGCACAGCCAGCAGGCAGGTTTAGGATGCCAAAGGAAACAGAATTCTCCATCTGCCAAGGAAAGAGCTACATGGGACTCATGGGACTGATCCTCCTCACTCCAGGTACCAATAAATTTGTTTTTTTCACCAACTGCTCAGCCAGACTGGACCAGAGACGCTCAAACCAGCAGCATAAGGATCCAATGAGACAGAAAGGCACTGGTGGCTCCAGTGCCAACCACCAGTGCTACAGACAGCCAAGGAACAGGAAAACAAGGTAAAAACGAGGATTTTCCCTGGGCAGGGCCCGCTCTGACAGCGCTCAGGTGCGTCAGACACCGCACACAGAACGAACTGCCTGAGAACGCGCAGACCAGAGCACTCAGGGTTAAACTTCCCTCTCAAATCCATTACTTTTGTAAATTACATTCTATCTCCAGTGGGAAGCCAGGAGCTAATGACTTAGTAAAAAGCACAGGCAGCCTCCATCATTCCCATCTCCACGTGGAATACTCCCAGGGCTCGTTCCTCCTGCTGGGCTCCTGATTGCCCCGGCCCCGGCGTCACTCACCGGCAGGCTGGAAGGTCTGGACTGAAGATTCAAGTTCATGTCTTCTTGCCCTTTGCTGGAAGCCATTGAGGGAGCAGAGGATGCCTGGGACCCAAATGAGTCTTGAGATAACTCCTGAAACATCAAGAAACACACCAAAAATAAATCACAGATGGGAATACAATAAAGCCTCTGTTGGAACCACTCTGGGGTATTCTCACACTGTGCAGGATTTATGTCCCCGTGGTGACATTTGCCCAAAACAGGAGGTGAGAGCCAGGACTCGGAGCCAGCACACACAGACACCGCTCCTCAGAGCTGGGAGAGCACGGCTGAGGCCACGGTGGAACAGCCATCCCAGCTTTCCCTATCACAGACCCTGGAGCTCTCCTGGCTCTGCCCACTCTGCTCCGTCCCCTTCACCGCTCACCCGCGCTCCGAGTACCCCGTTACACAAACGGGACAAGTCAATTAAAACCTTCCATTCTCAAAGGCTGCCTTGGATGTGCTGCAGTGTTTGCTGAACGGTCCCAGCCAGCTTTGTTTCTGCTCCCCAAAGCCAAGTTCTACATTAAAGAGCAAACTCTCCCCTCGTCCTCCACGTGTGGCTCTGCAAACTCTGCTCTGCCATCGTGCTGAGCCAAGCACCTCTGGGAGCACCCGGAGAACGCCCAGAGAACAGCATGAAAATCCTTCCATTATGGAATCCTTTGCACTGGTAAAGAGTTACTGAGGTTGGGAAAAACCTCCCAGCCCATGGAGTCCAAGCTGTGTCCAATCCCACCGAGTGCCACCTCCAGGGATGGGGACTCCCAACCTCCCTGGGCAGCCCCTGCCAACGCCCGACCACCCTTTCCTTGGAGAAACTCCCCCTGAATTGCCAACCAGCAGCATTTTCTCCACGATACCCCTTAAAGCTGCAGCATTACCATGGCTTCGCCCATTACCACATCCGTGGGCCACAGGAGAAGTCAGCAGCTTTGACCATTCTGTCCCACCCAGGTTGCTGTGTGCAGTTCAACCGATTTTAATGCACAGAACAGAAGATTTGCCCAAATATTTTTTTGAAACGACTGAGAGAAGGAAGCAGAGCGGGCAGCAGCCTACCTGAGGCGGGGGGAAGCGCTGCTGGGAGTAGGCCGAGGGCTGCTGGGGCGGCTGCGCCGGGGGGTACGAGGAGGAGGGCTGGGACAGGCCGGCGGCGGCCGCGGGCTGCGCCGGCTGCTGCTGGTACGGGGACTGCGCCTGCGGCTGCGGGTAGGGCTGGCTCGGGGCGTGCTGCTGCGCTGCGGGTGAGGGCTCTGCTGGTTGTAGTAGGGGGTCTGGCTCTGCTGCCCGTACGCGCTGGGGCCCTGCTGCCCGTACGGAGGCATCTGCGGAGGGAGAGACGGAGTTAGGCCGGGCACAGAGGTGTTCCTCACACACACACACGGATTCTGCTCCAACAGCAGAAATTCAGGAACCTGTGCAGAGCAGTGAAACACTGGAGATGCCACTACCTGGGTACTTCCCAGCCAACAGCAGGAGTCACTCGTGTGTGACATTATTCTTGGCAGTAACCAATGGCAGGCATCACGGCTACGTTTTTAGGGATCCCTGTGTGACCACCCTTCAACAAGAGTAACATTGAAAGGAAAGACTGCTTGCTCCAACCAAAAAAAAAATAAAAATTGCCTTTTGAATCCTGCAAACAGTCCAGCAGGCGCCACTTGGATCATGTAATGAGCCAAAACTGACCTGGAGTCATTTCTTGCGCAAAGAACAGCTGTGTCTCTAACACAGCACAGCAGAAAGAGGATCTCCCTCCCCTGCTGTTTATTTTTCCCTTGTTGGATTCACTGCTCTGCCACTGCCTCTTGTGCAGACAGGGATTCCAGAGGGTATCAATCCCACCTGGATCCAGGAGCGGTACAAACGCAGCCTGCGGAAATGCCCAAATGTTTTACCCAAACACCCGATGCCAGCCTGGCTGTCTCTTCCCTGTCCCCGCTGTTACGCCCAGGGAAGCTCTGGAGGCCGTACCTGTTGTGCATATGAGATGCTGCCCATGGCGCTCTGCGTCCTGCTCTGCATGCCCATGGGGTACCTCTGCGGGGTCTGGGGCCCGTAGGGCTGGCCGGGGTAGCCGTGTCCTTGCTGCGGCCCCGCCTGAGGTCCCTGCTGCTGCGTGTAGGGGTTGTTCCCTCCGTAGGGCTGAGGCCTCATCTTCCCCATCTGATCCATCGGGCTCGACGGCTGCAAGGCAACACGGGACACGTCAGGCACATCCAGACACCCGGGAATCGTTCATTTCAACGTCTGAACTTCCCAAAATCCCCAGGAGAAAAATTCCAACAGGTCGGCACCAAGGAGAAGCTCGTCCGCCTCTTCCCGGGTGCTCAACCCCAGGGTTGCGATTGGAATTACAGCGGGATTGCTGCTGCCCCTCCAAACCCACCACTGCACCACGAACAAGCCCAAGGAGAAGCCACAATGCCGACATCTCTCCTGTGGCTGGACAGGGAAGAAGCGGGGAAGGATCATCAAGAAAGATCAATTATCAGCGTAAGTGGCTTTTCCCCGTTGTAGGTAGTAGCCTAATGTCCAGATATTCCACAACAAGGTAAATTCAGGCTGAAAATTTAAATATTCACAAGAAACGCCGCTTCGTTCATGTATAACAAGGTCTCCCAAAACACCACAGGCTGTTAATTTACACTTATGCATTTCAATTAATGCACACTGATGTGGCAGCGCTGGGCAGTGCTACCGACATCCACAGCCTTCAAGCCTGCAGTTTCATTTTTGCATTCTTTTTTTAACAAGTGCTTTGTGTCTGCTGCCTTTTTGAGAATAAAGAGTTTCTAAATCAAATTTATTCAGATGCACATAAAAAAATTTGTCAGCCTCGAAAGTCAGGTCGCTGAGCTTTAGAGCAGAGACAATGAGATGAGTGAATAAATGCAACTTTCCCTGGACTTCTTCATCTGTGCTACCCCTCCCTGGAGCCAAGACTTAGGAATAGTCAATCGAATTTCCTGAAAACCCTATAAACTTCAACACAAAAACCTCAAACCAGGGCTTTTCAGCCTGGCAGTTATTCCCCCACTAAAGCAGGGCTGTTCTGGGTGGTGACCTCTCCATGAATCCCAGCACAGTCCTTAACCCCAGTCCCCTGGACTGACTGGGAATCCCTCCCTGCGCTCCTGGTGACCTAACCAACACCAATGAGATGTTTTCCACAGATCACCATGACAATGGACTCTGTTACACCATCCCTCCCTGCCACCAGCCCCGGGGTGGTGTTTGTACAGATCCACCCTCTCTCGCCGAGCTCAGGTGCGTGAGGAGTGGCACTACAGGTCTGCACAAGCAGCCGTCGCACGCAGCTCGGGCTGGAAACCCCACGGGATCCTGCAGACCGGAGCAGCATTTCACTGATGTTCGCAGAATCCACCCTCCCAGGGAAAAAAAAAAAAAAAAAAAAAAGAAGTTCTTGCAGTATGCTGCGCTTGAGAAAAGCCTTCCCCAGCAGCCAGCACAGCTTGGAGCCCCAGCTCACATTTGTGTGCCCAGCTGTCTGTGGATGTGGCTGCCAGGGAGGCGCAACCCCGAGCCAGCCCCGAGCACGGGGACACCATGGGCAGCTCGTGCGGCTCTGCTGGGGCACCAGGGCTGGCACTGAATGGGGAGGGCAGGAAAAGCCCCACAGCTGGGAAAGGAGAGGCTGCTGGCTCAACGGGAACTGGGCTCTCTCACAGAAATCTGTGTCAACACGACACAAATCGATGGAGAACAAAGTCCAAGTGCTCGGCTCTACCCCGGCTCAGGGCACCCACGGAACCTGCCAGGCTGGAGGGCACCCACAAGGATCCAGCTCTCAGCCCCACACAGGACACCCCAGGAGTCACATCCCGTGCCTGAGAGCACTGCCCAGATGCTCCTGGGGCTCTGGCAGGCTCGGGAAAGCCAAACCCCTGCCAGCCCGGCCTCTGCCCCGCTGGGGAGGCCGCTCCCAGACCACCCCGGGCACAGCCCCACGGTGACCCCCCTGCACAGGCGGATTTTGGGTGCCCTCCCACGCTCAGCTGGGCTGGATGTTCCCGTTCTCGTCCACACTGACACCAAACCCACTCTGAACAAGTTTTATCCATGATTTATGTTCAAGCTGTCACGGATGCTGCTGCTGGGAGTACCAGAGGCCGCAGGACTCCACGGAAGCCCCGGATCCCTGCCCTGGGAACGCCGGGCACCCACACGGGGTCTGTCCAGCGCTGAAGAGGAGCTCCCATTCATGGGGGCAGGAAAAAGAGACCTTTGAAGGCTCTGGTGGAACCCTCAGAGCTGCAGGGCCCCAGTCCTGAATGGAGCACCCATGTGGGGCTCCCGTTCACCCTCAAGGATGCAAATGGTGTTTACATCTTCCCAGCAATTGTCCCAGGTCCTGCCTTGTGGGTATCCCTTGCATTACTGACATCGCCTCCCTGCCCACATGCATTATCTCCTTTGGTATGTAAAACCGGGGCACCAGCAGCCTTCCCAGCCCTGGCTTTTGACTTCAGCCCGCCCTGCCACCCCCAGGCACTCACATCCTTCCTTCCACCCGACAAAGTGCAGCTCTGGGGTTACTGACAATACTTCAGCATCTCTTCCGTTTGTTACTTGCTTCCTCCTGATAGTAACTCACCTTTGCAGCCCTCTACCACGGGCAGCTTCTCAAGTACATTCTTTCTCGTTCCTTTTTTTAACTTTTATTTTTTTTCTAAATACACTCACACCACATGCGGCCCCCCCTGCACTGATTTTCCCGTCTGTGGTCACCCACAACACCAACCATCCCTTCAGGGAGGAGAAAACAAGGTGAAAATTCACTTTTCCATGACTCCTACAGGAAGCATGACAACTACTAAAAAACTTCCAAGAAACATTTGGAACTGTTTATGCAGACATTAAAAAAAAAAAAAAAAGAAAGAGACAGAGAGAAAACCCAAAACACAAACCCCAAACATCTTTCCAGGATGTGACCAAGTCGTCACCTTGGCTGCTCAGCGTAGGAGGACACGACGCGCCTCCAACTGCCACNACTTGCAATTGTTGCTCTGGCTCAAAGACTCAACCACCAGGAAGCTTCCTTGAATGTGCTGCCTCAACCCTTTTAGGGAGTTTAATTCCATGTTCCTCACGAAAAGAACAAAGTCGAAATGCAGGGACTGATCCAGGGCTGGTGTGAGGAGGCTGGAGGAGCAGAGGCTGCAGAGCCCCTTTGCACACCCGTGTCACAGAGATGGGCACGCTGGGAGGAGGCAGCAGCACGTCAGGATAAATAAGGAAATACCAAACCCCGACTGCAAAAGGCTGGAAATTCTTCTCGGGGCTGATACATGGGAAATCCTTTCAATAGGAAACCACAGGAGTAGATTACTGTGATTACGCTTCAAAAGCAAAGGCCCTGCCACAGAGAGACATAATTGAGAGAAAGTGTTGCTCCTTGATCACTGAAGTCCAGACCCCCTGCTTACACCTCCCCGCATTCACAGAAATTGCTTCTATTCTCCCTCAATCCCGCTATCTCCGCTGTTGTGAAACACCAGTAAGTACCAGAACTCTGCGAAGCCTTGTCCTGCACCAGCCAAACCTCCAACAGCGAAGTTGGGTGGTTTGGGGGGTGAACGGAGTGACCGTAAGCCCCCGCTCCAGAGAAACTGCAGAGCTTTTGGGGTAATTTAAGATATTTCCAGACCAAGAGTTTGTAACAGCAAGCCCAGAGCGAGCTCAAATTGCCGAGTTCAAAAGCTCTTCAAATCACTCCGTGTGATGTGGAGGGTGTCAGGCCCCTATAATGAGGCAGTGCAGTGAAACCAGCTCTTCTTCCAAACAACGCCGGGGTTTTCCCTAAGAAACAAAAGAAGCTTCAAGCGGACAAGAGGATTCCAGGAACAATTCTTTTCAGATTTTGTCTGGTGGAAGAGAAATTTGGCCTCTTGAATGAACAGCCTGGTTAAACTGGAGGGGAGTCGCTATTGGTCCTGTCAGGAAAATGAGTAAAGGGAAGAGGCAAATCCCACTTCGGCAGCAAGAGCCAAACCCTCCACAGCTGTACAGAAAAATGGAATTCTGACTTTCCCCGTTACCTTATTACATATTTGTGTTTTATTAGGCCAGAGGAAGAAAAGGAAGGAGAGTCATTTACTGAACTCTCCAGTTTCACATCAGCGGATTATTGGCAAACGTGGGTGTTGGCCACAACTGGTTTCTTCAGCTGCCCCCCAAAACCCCCCCAAAAAATAAGAAGGCTGAAAAAATAAGGAAAAAGCCCTAAGCTTTCACCTTGGCTTTGAAACCTTTTCCTGACCAGCTTTGTTGTCCGTTTCTTGTGATAAAAAAATAATAAAAAGCATTCCTGGCTGTTTAACCGAGAGAAGCCCTAATTGATTCCCACAGTCATTAACCTGCATTTTACCTCGGAGAGTGGTAGTTAAGGAAGTCGGCACTGCTATTTATAACTCATCTCAAATTGAGGGCAGACTGCCTAAAATCTAACACATCCCAGCTGTACTCCTGTTTGAACTGGGGCCAAGGGAATTTTTTAAAGCAATCTTGGCACTGAATGAATGACACCAACAGTATGAGCGCGTGTGGTTGTGTTGTGGTGACGTAGCGCTGGAGGTGGAAGGGGACGGGGGGGCCGCGCTCCGTAATCCCTCTCCCAAGCCCAGCTCAGCCCCGAGCCGGAGCCGCCCACCCAGAACCAAACACAGGAAACGTCTTTTCCTGTGGAACGCCTTGAAGTGAGAAGCACATGGCTAATCTGCATAAAAGCAAAGCCACGCCGCTCCTGCCAGGAAGGTTGTGCTCGGAATCCCTGGCCACGGAGCCGCTGCCTGCGAGGGCTTGGAGCCGCGCCGGGAATCCCAGCGAGGGCCGGGAGCAGATGGGAAGGACCCCGGCCGCACCAGCCATTGTCTGGCTGCTGAGCACGGCCACAAAGAGGAGCCCGGGGAGCCCAGGGGGAGGTGGCAGCTGCTCCCTGGACGCTCCATTTGGCCGGAGAACGGGGGAAGCGGCCGGGCTGGGCTGATGCTGAGCAGCACCAGGGATGGGTCACACGTCCCACAGGCTCGGGGGACAAACTGCTCAGCGCCCCCAGCCTGGATCCCCACGGGATCTCACCGGAGTGAGGCAAGAGGGTCTTGTAGAAGAGGGATGAGGGATTCGACCTCCCAGCTCTGAACCCTCGTCCCAAACCAAACCCCTGCCCTGTTTCCTCGTTCCAGGCGCTGTGAGAGTTACACTGCCCGCAGCACCAAGGCACCAGTGCCCTGAGCAGCACAAACCCCATTCCCCCGTCCTCCCCAGTGCTGGTACCGGCTCACAAAGCTCAGGGCTCGGGAACAAGTGTGAAACACAGGGAGGCACTGCCCAAAGCCGGCCCGAGGCCCTGGAGAGCCACCAAACCCAGCCAGGCTGTGGTGACTCCACAGCTGACAGCAGCAGCGACAGCACAACCACGGCTGACCCACAACACCACCAAAACCAGAGCTAACGTGGATTGGGGACACAACAGCACCCACGAGGCAGCACAAGAGGCTCCAGCAACCCCCAGCTGGAGCTGGTCACTCGTGTTGGCACCTCAGACACTCTCACACCCACCTGTGCCTTCCAAAACCCCCCCAAAGGCAACTCCAACTCCTCCACACCCGGAGAACAATCACAAACCAACAACTGTCCCCATTCGGGAGCAAACAGGGCTCACCTTCCAGAGGGGAACACTTTCATCTGATCTATTTAAGGTGCAACTGGCTGTGCTGAGGTCAACACCCCGGCCTGAACTCGCTGCCTTTTATAGCCCAGGTCACGCTCCGATGCCGCTCTTCCCATGGTGGTCTGCTTTTACAGAGGGACAGAACAGCCTCGGGGAAGCTGAAGGTAAAATAAAGATCGTCCTGCAGGACACGGAGATGCCCCCAAAAGAAAACAGCCTGAAAACCCCGTGGTAACAAACACTGCGTGAGGTGCATCCACCACCTCGCCAGGACAGCGCGAACAACGAGCCTGTTTCTGCGAGAACATCGGCACAGAAACGCACAGTTCCTTTTTTGCTTTCCCCCTCCCTTTTTAAACTTGGGAAATCCATCACTTCCCTCAGCACAGGCAGGGCAGAGCAGTGAGCCCGTGCTGGCCCTGCTCAGCTCCCGCAGGGGCTCTCCTCGCCTTCCCCCAGGGCAGCCCCAGCACTCCGGGAACCCCGCTCCGCTCAGGAAGCAGGCGGGGATGCTCTGACTCACACCCCTGAGCCTGGAGTGCCAAAACCTCGCTTCTGGAGTACAGTACAGGGTTCCAAATGCTCATCCCCCTTGGAAACGTGCAGGACAAATCCATTTTCACATAAGCTACAGAAAAAGGAAACTCCTCCCTCGCCCCCACAAATCCCAGAACCTAACTGGGACTTGGACACACAACCAGGAGGTGATGTATCATCCTCTCATTATCAATGGCCAGAACAGATTAAAGTTTGGCTGCCAGAACGAATGACCTCTCCTCCACAGTTTCAGTTCTGCCACCAGAAGGAGCCTGGTTTTTGTTCTGACTTTTTCCAGTAGGTCAGAGTTTGACCCAAGACATTTTCTATTCCTCTAAACCTCTGCTACACCCCAACCTCAGAACGAGCTCACGACACCAGCACGGAAGGAGAACAGGGCCCTTTTTGCATTACCTCAGTCACCTGCTTCTCTCTGAAGCTCCTGCAAACTTAAAATCTGCCCTGCTCAGTGTTTGTCCTCTCCTTGATCATTTATTACATCGCTTTCTTCAGGGAGATCTGCTGTAAACCCAGATCCCAACTGAACCAGTGGAAAGAAGATGAGTGAGTTTCTCCCAGCAGCCATGGTGTGACCTGTATCTCCTGCTAAACACAATCCAGTAATTACCCATTAACGTTTCTCAGCAAGAGCCCAGTCCACACATCTCAGAGGACTTTCCAAAGCACAGCTCTTACTAATATTCTTCTAATTGATTAAAACTGACCAGAGTTTTGATTACAGGATGTATCATTATGGAACATCTTATTCCTGAAAGCAGTCAATCAGCAGAAGGTGATGTGGTGGGGAAGCGAAACGAGAGTCACCTCCCAAAGCCTGGCTGGAAATAACCCGACAGCAGCACGGTGCTCATGCCCCAGTACCGGGAGTGTTACTTTTTATTTTATTAAAAACTGGAGGATGGGAGGTGCCCAGCCTGCAGCAAGCACCACAATGGTTCCTCATGGACACCTCTCCTGTCTCCTGTGTGATCCCTATATCATTCCTACGTAATCTCTCCAATAATTTCAACTTGCATTTAAAATACAATTTCCTTCCACCCAAAGAACTCGGTAACGAGCTATCTGTCCCTCACTGTCAGGCTTCAATTCACTTTACAAGCACATTATTCAACCAACTCGCCCCAGGATCCCCCAAGTGCCACTGCCGACTCCTCCCAAAAATCCAAGCAACACCAAAATGTAAAGAAAACTGCGCCTGAGCTCCACGGGAGACGATCCCGAGGAACATGTGATCGTTGTAATGAGGTGCTGCTCCTTTTAAGATGGAAAGAAACTTCCTTCCTGAATATTAAATCAGGCTTTAAGTTTAGCCAACCTCCTACTTCTGCTCTAATGAACTGGAGGCAAGTCAACAAAAAGACGCTCGAATGTCTCACTGCAGCGCTCCCGTTCCAGCCCGGCTTCCACGCTGGAAGGAGCAACCCAGCTCGTGTTGTACCACAGGGATGGGACCGGGCCAAGAGCAAGCGTAAAAAAAGCAGGAGGAGGAAGGGCCAGGCTGGAGGAGCAGAATTACCCTCAGTGTCACCACTGCCTAAGTGATCTCACCCCAAGGAGCTCGAGAGCAGCTGCTCCACATCACCAGCGAGTCCCAAAATATTTGCTCCAAACAGCGCTGAGAACCTGAGAGGGCTCCCGATGCCCCGTAAATGCATTCAGACACTGCAACCTGTGGCAGACTCCAGTCATCCGGCTCATTCCCTGCAACCCCTGCTTCCTTTGAAACGAGCCCGGCTGATCTCACGGACAGATGTCTTTTGCTACCGAACACCAGGGATGTTTTCCAGAACTGGAGGTCTGAAGAGCCAACGCAAGGGCTCGCTGGAGTTTACTCTCTAGAATAAAGGTAGTTTCCTCAATTCATTAAAAGCCCTTTCTGCACAGAAATCTGAGGTGCTGGTGCCCACTCCAGAGCTGGTAAGACCCCTCCAGCACAGCCTCCCGGCCTTCCTTTCTAAGAACACTTTCCTGATAAATCTTCACCCATAAAATGCAGCAGCACAGGTTTCTACCCACTTGTGTGTCTGAAAGCTCCATCTGTATTTGAATATCTCATCACTTTGCAAATTTGTCTCATTTTACACCAGAACAAACAGCGGCTGAACAGACTCAACTGGACAGGCGAACTCCCCGACCCCTTCCCACGCAGGGATGGGCATTCCCGGGGAGCCTCCCGGGACCAGCGCAGGGCTCTGAGCGACCCCAGGTCCCCACAGCCCCAGCTCAGCTACCTCACACAGCCCCACGAGGGAGGGACGCAGCCACGCTCATCCTTGCAGGGCTGCAGCTCTCGGGGGAGCCTCACCCCAGAGCTCCATCTCATCCCGAGCTTCCCCAGGAGCTGCGTGTCGGGGCCTGCAGCTGCTCCCAGCCACGTCTCAGCGCTACACAGCCTCTCCCCTGCTCCTGCGGAACGACCGAATTTATCTCAAAGTGTGCACGGGGGAAGATCAAAATGATCCACGGAGGCTGGGGAGGAACCCGTGGCAGAGAGGCAACCCCAGTTTGTGCCAACACGAACCCCTGGGCTCCGTCACCCTCTCGCCTCCCAGACTCAGCCTCAGCTCCCTGGTGGACATCACCGCTGCCCCGGGATGGGGTAGCGAGGGTCAGGGAGCTCCACAGCCCCAAGGCACGGCCCCGTCCCAGCCAGGAGCTTGGATGAGCAGCACTGACCGCTCCAGGAGTCCCCCGAACACACCTCGGGTACCCGAGCTGTCACCGCACCAGCCCCGCTGTCACCTCGCCAGGGAGCAACTTTCTAAATCCCAAACCCCTCCCATCCCTCCTGACCCGCTGTGCTTTGTATCCAACACGAAACAAGGTAGCCGAGCTTTGCTTTGCTAATAGGAAACAGGAAAGTTACTTTATTTTCCTTGTCATTACAGCAACTGACAAATTTGAGTGCTATTTTTAAGGATTTTATTGAGCCTTCTCTTATTTTAGCCTTAAATTCAACCTTCAAGCCTCCACTTCAGTTCCACGGAACCAAAAATATTTAAAATTGCAGTAATGACAAGTTACCATCTGCATTTACTGGGGATGGGCTCAGTAACTTTACAGCAAAGCCACAACCGATCTCCAGTATTTACACCCAAGGGAGCTATTTGCATCCAGCAAGGCAGGGCTGTCGTGCCTGCCTGGGGAAGAGGAGGCTGGGGGAGATGCAAAGTCTACGTGGGCAAGAAACTTGGAGCTGCAGCCAAGGCAGCTCCAGACAGCAGGGAAGACACTCCTGGAGCCTCCACCAAGCCACGGCTGCCGTGATTCCGGTTCACTACAGACCGATCCGGAGTGACACCAGGGCCTTGTTATTTAAAAATTCAGTAATTTCTTTAAAAAGCCCACCAGGCCTTGCTTAGAGTGAGTTTTGAAGTCCGGGTCTGTTGCCCCACGCTCGCTTCTGTCCTTGGGCTTTTATTTCATCTCCATCCAGAAAAACCCAGGTTTCTTTCCAGGCAGAATGAACAACGCGGGGAGTTGCTCGGCGAGTTAAGAGGAGCGTGTGCTGGCAGCTGGGGAGAGGATACAAGAATTCCCAACCGTGCCAATGCCATGGGGAGAGGAGGAACAGCCAACGCTGCAAAGTCCTCACTGGTTCCAGGAACAGGTATAACAAGAAACTGCAAGACAGCTCATCTGAGGAAAGGGAGAGGAGCCACGGCTGTGCCTTGACAGCAGTGACAACTCCGAGCAGTTTATTGCCATTTCCAGAGCGATCCCATGCAAGGCTCTCCGGGATTCCTGCTCCCCACTCTGCCGTGGCCCTGGCACGGGCACTTCCAGCACGCTCCACGTTCACTCTAAAGCCAGGAAATCCACGCCGCGAGGCTCGGCAGCCCATTACACCCGGCTCTGCCGAGTTATTCACCCGAGCGGGGCAGCAGGTTTAGCACCTCGCCCCGAGGAGAAGGCAGGGAAGGGTTAAGGGCCAGAACACAGCCGAAAACCAAGGAGCACTCGATTGCTCTGGGATGTTTCATACAACGCTAATCGCTTCATCTGATTTTAATTCCTGACACCAAATCAGCGTATAGCTTTTCAAAGGAAATCTTGTCCCAGATTGCAAGGTAATCAATCACAATTAATGTGGAAACCAGCTTTTGCAACGCCGCCATGGCCTGTGAACCGAGCAGGAAGGACAGGGAAGGGGCTCAGAGACATCGTTCAAGTACGGGCAGACAGGATAATTCGGGGTAGGATCGGTCTGTCAGTGCCTCCCGCACACCCAGGGGCAGCCAGCAGCCAGCCGGGGTTCTTGCTTCTGCTCCAGAGCACCAGCTGAGTAAGGGGGGGTTTTATGCCAACATCCTCACTGCCCCCTGGAAGCCCCTTCCCCACCAACGTGCCCTGTTCCAGCGCAGCCACATTCTCCCCACAGGCTGCTGGAAACCATCAAGATGATTTTTCCTTAAACCAGAGAAAACTGTCACGAGGATGGTGCCAGACTGTTCCGTGGTGCCAGGGACAGGACAAAGAGCCGTGGCCATAAAATAAAACACAAGTTCCACCTCAACATGGGGAAGAACTCCATTCCATGAGGGTGGCAGAGCCCCGAACAGCTGCCCAGGGAGGGCTGGAGTCTCCCTCTGTGGGGACATCTGGAGGTGTCCCTGTGTCCCCTGCCCCGGGTGACCCTGCCTGCTCTCCAGAGGTCCCTTCCAAGCTGTGATCCTGTGAAAACTGTTCAAGGAGTGTCCCCATGCCCAGAGAGAAACCAGCAGTGAGGGTTAACCTGGATTCTGAGCGATGGTTCTGAGCACCTCTCTGCCACTCGCAGGGTGCAGAGCCAGGGAAAGGCTCCCAAAACATGGAAAACTCCTTGTGCAGGCCTCGCTGGTCTGCCACGATAACCTGAAAGACTTTGAGATACTTCGATACTTAAATGCCTCCTATCAAAACACTGTCCAATTATCCACATCTAATTTAAAAAAAAATAATTTATGTTCAACTCAGCCATACACAGCAGCTGCCCCGAGTCCTTCCCACGGTATCCAAAGCACTGCAATCACCACAAGTGCCTTACAGGACAGTCAGGAAATGAGTTTGGGGGTTTTTGTAATAAAAAAATGAAACCCCCCACCCACGCAGTCCGAGGGGCAGGGCTGCAGAACTCCTCAGGACGTCGAGACAACACGTGCAGCCACAGCACACAAAAAAGGCACTTTCCACAGCACGTGATCACGCTCAGTAAACTGGCCTTGAATGGGAAGTCTTTTCCTTGATTAGCCATGCAAGCCCCAAAGTCAAAGATAATTTAAAGAGAAAAGAAAATCAAGTTTTAACTAATTCCAGCGCTTTCAATGGATCTCCTGCACAGAGGTAAGAACTTTTGTTCAAAGCCTTTCACAAGGAGCAGGGCTGAGGGGAGACCACCTCTATCCTGGCACTGGTTTAATTATTTACACAGAGTTAATGAATACCAGGCTCTCCTCCTAAACTCGCACAGGGTGCATAGTCCTACAGTCATTTGGACTTTAAATCCACCCTCGGACTGTTATGAAGTACAAAGCTCCAAACGAGCCTCCAGGAAGGATCCCACAGAGAGCAGAGCGGGCCCGGGACCCTGGCAGGGTTCAGGTGGCAGAGCAGGACAGTCCAACCCCTCCACCAGCATTCCCACAGTCACCTGGACGCAAAGGGAGACGTTTTGCAACGTAACCTGGGAGTTTATCGCAGGGAAACAGGGGCCAGGCACAAAGCCACACATCTGAGAGCAGGTTACTGTGCACTTTGCCTCTGCTCTCCACACCTGGAGAGACCAGGACAACACTCACTTAACGAGATTTGAGCTGGAACATTTCCCCTGATGTCCAACGCCACAGCAGCAAAGCACCGGGACAGAGGCAGCTCCACCACGTTCGTGCTGCCTGGGCTCAGGTGTGGCTGATCCTGCCCCGGAGCAGGACAGGGGCCTTGGGACCTTCCCAGCTCACACCCAGAGCTCTGTTCAGCAGGGAAAACATCATCCCCGCACACAGAGAACGCAAGCGAGGAGCCGACAGGAGCTGTGTCAGGCAGCACAGCCCACACCGCACCTCCTCCTCCCCAAACTGATCCAGTCCAGCGCTGAAACCCAAACCAGAATGGCCATTTCCAGAGCAGGGCCTCCCCTCCCGCGCCTCTGGCCGGGCTGTGGGAGCTCCTGTCCCGGGCAGGGTGAGCGGGGTCAGACCCCCTCCCACCCCGAGGGAGCCGCTCGCAGACCCCGCACGCCCGCAGGAGCAGCTGGAGCCGTGGCCGGGGCCCAGGTTCTCAAACATTCCCGCTGCTCGTGCACAGGCAGGGTGCCAGGACCTGCTGACATCAGAAGGGAAATGGTAATTTTCAGGGTTTCTCTTAGTCAAACCTGAATGAAATTTCACAAGTGAGTGGAAGGGGGGAAAGTACTTCTTTAACCCATTCATCCTCGCCGGGGGGAAACTCCAGAGCCCTCCCAGCTGCAAGAATTTCTCTTTGAGAAAAGAGTCACAGAATCTCCCAGGGTGGAAAGTCAGAAGTGGCAGAAAGTCAGGGCCACCTCTGGTTCCCCACGCGGCCAAGCACCCACAACACCAGGACAGGCAGCAGGCTCAGCTCTGCCAGGGCTCCCCAAAAACTACTGCCCACGTCTAACCCGGAGCTTCTCACACCAATTTAGATTTAATGTTAATTATCCGGGAGAAAGAGGAAGCTACTCAAATTTTAAAAAAAAAAAAAAAAAGAAAGAAAAAGTTAATAGCAATTGAATTTGTCCTTGAAAGAGTTTCAATTACCAGAGCTGGCTCAAGGAAATAATGACATGCTGGTTATCACATGAAATGCCAATAGCTGTAATGGAGCAGCAGGTTTTTGGTGTTATTTACACAAACTGATTTTTCACGGGAATTTCATAGGAATTAAGACATTCACACTCCATCTCCACTCTCTGTCCTCTCATAAAGATATTTCTTTACCATATTAACAGAATTAACCGATCCCCTTCTTTATTTGATCCTACACACTTTTGTCCCTTTATTCTCCCAGAAAAATAAAAAGAACATTATTAGAAATTAGACTCCAGCTACATTTTACTCTTAACACCTAAAGCAAAAAAAAAAATTTGCTGAGAAATTCTGAAGCAGCTTTTATTAAGTTTACCTGTCATTATGCGGCATCCTTTACGTTTCACTACAGAGAACTCGTGCCCACGTTGTGTAAATACTCACTGAGCTGTCACTGAAAACTCAGAAACACTCCAGGAAGGCAAACCCGGGAATGCTCTTCCTGATGTGGGGAAAAACCCCTCAGAACTGCTCGAGCTGCAGGACGGAACTGCTGAGTGACAACACCGGGAGCGCAGGGGAGCCAGGGACGGGAACCCCTCCCTCATCCATGTTAATACCTGATTAATCCACGTCTGATTAGGACATGGAACAGGTAAATATGCACAGGAGCTGGGTCCTGGGAGCAGCAGCTCCTCCTGTTCCAGCTCTGGGTGTGCTCGGAGCTCAGAGCTCCACTAAAAGGGGCTCGGTGTGCGCAGCCAGAGCCGGGGAGGGCAGCTGGTGCCACAGAGCTCAGGAGGAGCCTCCGAGGATCCAGACTCCCCTCTCCACCCTTCCCTGGTGCCTCAGCTCGTCCCAAAGCTCCCAATGAGGAACAGTCACGGTGGGAGTTCAGGCCCCACGTCCAGCCCTGCTCAGCAGCCAGAAACAAAAGGCTGCGTGAAACCCAGAGCCTGCAGAACTGCAGCCCTGAAGAACCGCGAGCAGCATCCCCAGACAGCAGAGAGGACGGTAAATTTGGGACTGGAATTCTCCTGGACTCGACTGATGGGCACAGCGTGGCCCTGAGCCCCCCAAAAGGACAGGAGGATTATTCCAGGTGAGGAATCCCCTGCTTTTCCAGAGGAACCAAAGGGCAGCAGCTCCTCTGGTGCCGCCCCAGAGCTGGCAGGCAGGAGGGCCCCGGCACAGCCCAGGCACCCAAAGTGCCAGAAACCAGCTTTTTCCTTCCAACCCCACCTGTCCTTCACTCCCAGCTGGAGACTGATGGCCCTGGCTAACAGACATCCAGCCCCGTTTCCCCGCTGCCCGTGCATCAATTAAAGCCTGAACTTTTTGCAGTCAGCACACAACAGAAAAAAACTTTTGTAGGACTTCTCAGAAACGTTTTTCTCGGCAGGAAGGTACCCTTCCTTTCCCTCCCACCAGAACAAAAGGGGAAATATTGTTTTCCACCCTTGTTGATGGTTTAAGCACCATTCCAGAGGGAAAAAGCAAGTGGCTAAATATTGACAAGTTTATGTTTTCCATCCCCCCCACCACGTTTGTTGCCTTCAGTTTCTGTTTTGCTGCTGCTGCTCCCTGAGAGTTTCCAGCGTTCCTGGCAGGAATTGGGCACTGGCATGGCTGAGGGGCTTCTCCCCAGAGCAACCCATCACCAGGAGTTGCAGCTCAAGGAAGAAATCAGACTCCCTAGCCAAAGAATTTCAAATGCACAGAGTAAGCACTGGAAAGGGCATTTTCTCCTCTAATATTTAAATTACCCAGAGCACAGATGCAGAGGGTAAAAGTTGGATTTCATTTGAAAAGAGTTAAGGGAGAAAAGTGGTGGAAAAGTCGCGTGTGAGGTAACAGATAAAACCAACAGCTGCACTATTAAGCCTAATTTTAGACATTATTTTCTCTCGGAAGGAAGGCTGCTGGGATTTTTAATTCAGCCCGCATGGAACGTGTGACACGTCTGTGACACAGGAATCAGACCAGAGCTCTCACAAAACCCCAAGTTCATGGGAACAGCCGGGCACAGCTTCGTAACAGAACATTTGACTGCTGTGCCGCCCCCCAGCCCAGCTTCTGATCTTATTTCAGAGCAGGGAAGAAGTTCTGCCTGCTTGTTGAGGGAAAACAGGAAGTTTTCCTGATGTCAGAAACAGGAAACAGAGGTTGTAGCAGGTAAAAGGAATAAAACTGGACAGTTTCAGGAAACTACCAAGTATTCCAGCCCCCCAAAAAGGCCTGAAAGTCAAACACAAAACCTCTCAGAAACCAAATTCCGGTCTTGCAACCAACAACACGACTACAAGAGAGACACCACAGGGAGAAACCCTTCCCTAGCCCAGATAATAAATAAGGATTCACAGGGCAGCTCAATTAAAGTTCATCAAAAGCAGGAGGCAAGCCTTGCTAACCCCATTTCACCACAACACTCGCGTGGTTTGTCCCAGGCTTCCCACTGAACTGCTGCTGATACGGGCAGGGAAAAGGAAAAGCTCCAGCTGAGGGTGAGGATTGAGTTTTACTGCCCTGGAACCCACACACATCCTGCCTGGACACACTGGGCACCTCCACACCGGGCATCAGGGAGATGGCACTGCAGAAAACGAGGGGTTCAAAGAGAATCCTGGCTTAGTCCAGACTGCTTAAAAAAGATAAAGCAGCAAAACCTCCAGTGCCCGCACCAGAATTAGCAAGTTATTACCAACAAAATCAAAGCAGCACCATTTTCCTGCTTCTTCTAAAACAGCCAAGCCCCAAAACCACTCATTCACAGAAAAGGAGATGCTCCACTCTCCCTTTTGCTGGAAAGCTCCAGTGCACAACACACAACTCGAGGGCTCCTGACATTACAATGCAAAGCGAGGAAAAACCACAAGCCAAGAGGAGCCAGGTCCCAGTTTCCCATTCCAAGACATCGCAGCTCACTGGCAGCACAGAGCCTTTTGGTGCCAATTTAGTTTAAAAAACACATTTCCAACAACGCTTTTCATGCCTCACTCGATACTAAAGTCGGAATCAAAGTCAACAAAAAATAGCTTTTGTATGGCAACAGGCCCAAAAGCTTTTTTTTTAATTAACATAAGATTTTTAAACTGCTTTCACTGAACTTACAACAGAGGCCTTGGGATGTTGGGGCACCTCTGGGGAGGTTATCCAAGATGTCGATGTTTAATGTGATCCAAAGAGCTCTCCCATTACAGGGGACACTTTGCTGTGGCCAAAGCCTGAGAAATGCCCATCTATTAAAGGCAGGAAAGTCCTTTCTCTGGAGCAGTTTCCTTTAAATCCCAAAGCCCTGGGAAAACTGGTGTATTACTCAGAGCTGCTCTGAGGGGAAGCAGGTGGAAACAAATCCATGGGAGAGCTGGAAAAAATGAAAACCAGGATCCCTGCCTGGCTTCTTACGAGTCATCCCCACAGCAAACCACGGATTTCTCATCCCACACACCGCAAATCAGCCATCCTGACCTCCTGATCCCAGCCAGAGAGATCCCCAGGGACAGCACCAGGTCCCCAAAAACACAGCATCCCTGTCTTCCCTGGGGCCGGCTGTGGGTGAAGTGTCCCTCGGGGTCACACCCAGGAGTGGTGTCACCACTGCTCTCCCTGCAGGGAACATTCCACCCAAACAACTTTCACGCCAGAAATTACTGAGCCTTTCTTGAGGAGCAAAGTGACGAAACCCCCGTGATGGCATCACTCAGAATTCCTGAAGAGAGCCAGGGATCAAAGGCGCCATCCTGCTCCTCATCCCCACAGGCGGCTCTGCGGCCCCAGGAGCGCTCTCCCACATCCTCTGCTCCCGCCCTGCGCCGGGAGAGCCTCCCTGGGAGGTTTGTCAGGTGAGTCGCCCTCTGCTCTGCTCTCCCAGAGTTTCTCAGGAGTTGGGTGGGAAGGACCCGCTCTGCTCCTCGCTGTGCGAGACAAAGAGAAGACACAAAGCTTTAAATTCTCCTAATCCCGGGAATTCGGGAGTACACGGCACAGGAGGCTGTAACTCAGGGCTGGAGTATTATTATTAATCAACCTTTTCTTGTGGGCAGCGCAGATGACACGTGGAAGCCTTTCTCATTAGATTTTTCTGCTCTTTTCTTTTTCCGGCAGAAAAAAAGAATTGTCAGTTTAAGTCCAATAATCCTTGGCACAGAAAGGACTGGGGGGGAAAGTCATTTGCTTTTTGAGATGAAGGAGTTGCTGGTTTACCTTTTACATTCACTATTTGTCCTTCCTCAAGTCCAGCTAATTCTCAGAACAACCACTCATTAATAATTCCAGTTTATGGGACTACTTACTCAGGTACTCTTAATTCGCTCTGTGTCAGCAGCTCGCGGAATTAAGTGGAACTCATTTTCCAAGACAAAATAAGCTTCTTTTACAAATTTATACCAGAACACTGACAGAAGCGAACTGCAGGGAAATACCTGAGAAGTTCAACGTATCCCCATATTTCAGTGCACGTTTTATCTAAATTGAGAGCTCTCAGGATACAGAAAATAAGCACTTTGTGTTGCATCCATGGAACACACGGCCATACTCCCAAGCTGAAACCTTCCCTGAGGATGCTCCAGCGCTCGCTGCCAGTCACCGCTGGACGTGTGATGGCCCCAGCAGAGCAGATCTGCTCTCTGGGCAAGAAAAGCAGCTCTGGAGGCTGCAGGTCACCCTACACGGCATCAAACTCCTCCAACCCCGGCCTGAAGTTGGAGAAAGGAACACAGAGTGAAAAGGGAAGTTTAGTCCTGCACGAGGCCACCACAGGCCTTGGAGCTGCAAGTCTGAGCACAGAAATGAACCCGGTTTTCCTCAAGGCTTTCAGATAAAGACACCAGCACCTCTTTTCCCTGTACCCACAATGTCTGATGCTGTTCTCCCCTGCACGTTTCCTGACCATTCCAGCAAAGGGGGAATTCTACACGTACAACAATAAAGATAATCCTCAGGCTTGCTTTTCCCAGTTTCACTCCTCAGAAGAGTTGTGACACTGCTGAGCCCAACCACAACCAGCACCTGAACGCCTCTAGGAAGTGCCTGTGTTTATGGAGGAGAAGGAGACACATCAGTTCTCACTCAAAATAAGTCAAAACGCACCCTAAGACACACAGCTGGAGGCTCCTGTCCTGGATCACAGTTCTATTGAATGTAAATTGGTAAATGACCAATTCCAGCGTTTTGGCCACAAGTTTGGTTCTGATTGTTCGGTTGTTTGGGGATTTTCTTCCTTCTTTAGGCTGTAACACACCCCAGAACACCCCACATGCTCCCATCTAATAAAGAACCCAAACAGCCCCAGTTTTGAAAAGGGCCAAAACCAGCCAGGAACAAACGCATCCTCAGATCCATCAAAGAAATCATTTATACCAAAGGGAAAGTCACATAACCAAAATAAACAGCAAGCCCATTGTGCGGAGCAGCCCCGCCACCGTTCCGACAACACAGACTCTATTCCAGGCTGAGCCCAGCATCACAAGGAAAATAAACCCAAGGTACAAACAAAGTGCCCTCGCCTCCCGTTCGGCGCGGGGCTCAAGGTCACGCCGGGGGGATGCGGAGAGGGGCGCGGGGCTGCCCCGTCCCGGGGCCGGTGCAGGAGGCGAGTGGGGAAGTTTATGAGCTCATCAGGATGGTTGTACCATTACATCAGAGGCAATTATAAATGGCCAAGAGCAGGGGATGGGGAGCCAATCAGATCACAGATGGGATGTCAACCTAAGACCAACTGTCTCCTGGCTTTGACAGAAGGATTTTACCTCCATAATTCAAATCCCAAACCCAAGCGATCCGCACTCGCTGCTCCCATCGCCCAGCTCCCCGCCAGCGCTCCC
>VYZT01009667.1:87483-157477 GCA_013400735.1 Pomatostomus ruficeps | reverse complement strand
TACACACACAACACAGTTGTTTTAAGCTCCAAAACAAATAAAGAACCTCCATGAAAAATCTCATTTTCATTCATGAAGTTCTTGAGATTCATTTTTCTAATTGTTTTTTTATTATTATTTTGAAGTCAGACCTTTCTCCTCTGAACATAGATTGCAAGTTTTTGCAAGTAGTTCATAAGCACTTAGTTTGCCCAGTGTTGGGATACCCCTAAGGCTGTTACAGATAAGCAGTAGGAATACAAGCTAGTGCCACATGAATGACAACTTTCATTCCTTTAGCATCGTTAACAGCAAAGGTTCAGAAGTTGTCATATCAGCTTTTTTACATTAAATTGTAAAACTTGCAGTGCCCATGTTTCCAGAAACAAAAAGGCTTGCTAACATTCAGCATCAGCTGTGTTAGGCTTCTTGTGGTGCTGACTTTTTACTTGGCTATTTTGTGTCTGGTTATTGCTTCCTGACATTACTTTACCAGAGTCATTCATTTAAAACATCTCAGGGAGAAAACCTCAAATAAATGCCAGTATTTTAAGGTCCTTACCATTGTTTCCCTTTGATATTAGATACCTGTTTTCATGTAGCAAGAAGGGGGGTTTTGCTTCTAATTTATTAGGTCGCAGTTGTGATAAAATGAATAGATCTACTCAAGATTTAGTCTGATATCCTGCTACAGCTATAGACTTTTTAAAATTATGTTGCACACCATACCTGTCATCCTATCTAGACTGATAATTTTGGGGGGACAGCCTTTCCTGAGAGCACATGTAGAGAAGATAAAAATGAATTATTTGAGCATTCTCACATGCCTTATTGAAGCAGTCCTATGTATTATGTTCCCATCTTACTCTAGATGTTGCAAAATACTTAGTCTGCTTATTTCATCTGTTACTATGCAGTGTGGATAGCTGAAGTCATGACAATCCTGTTCATCCTTTCAATTCTAATACTTGGTAGTAGGTTATGTTTATGTTAGAAAGATCATAATTTTTCTTACATGAATTACCAAGTACATAAATGTTATAATTGTTATTCAGAGCCTAGATTAATCATTATTGATAGAAAATGGTGTTCCTTTCTTAAAGGAATGGGCTGTTCATTTGGAATGTTCAGTTGTCTTTCCAATGACAATGATTTGGGATTTGGTTTCCTTTTCAGCAACTAAGGATCATTCTAGGAAAAACTATTGGTGATCCACGACAGGGCACTCTAAGTATCCAATAGCTAAATTAGAGAGTGTTCTGGGATTATCATACTCCCGTATGTTCTTAGAGGAAAAAATACTACCCTGTAGACTTGGTATGTTCCAGGTTAACATCTACACTTTATTTGAGAGTGTGTTGCTTTTTTTGTTTGGTTTTGTAAAGGTGCTTTCTATGTACTGTTGATGCTGCAAGACACAGAAATTGGGAGACTTGTATATTAGCATTTCCACAGCATCATAAAAGATTGCAGAAAGTGTCTGTTTGACAGCATAACTAGTATCCAAAATTTATGCATGTATAATATATGAAAATACAAGGAAAATATTTAAAATACAAGGGAATATTTAAATGTAGAAGGGGAAGTTAAGCTTTTAGATTTCTTAGGTGTTATATCTTTAAATACTCAACTTGCTGTATAAATTCTAGGGGTTTTTTGTTTGTTTGGGGTTGTTTTGGGCTTGGGGGGGTTATTTGTATGTTTGAAGTTTTGGGGGGTTTGGGAGTGGTTGGTTGGTTGTGGGTTTTTTTCTTCTTGTACTTGCTTGCATATGTATTTTACAGGCTCTGACTTCCTGGCCACAATAGAGCAGACAGAATTACTTGATGCTGAGAACCTTGTTAATTTTATGGCCCATTTTCACATGGAGATCAGCTTTTATTTCCCCTCTCACTCTTTATTCTTGATTCAGTTGTTAGTAAGGTTTACTGAGCAAAAACACTGAGTGTATTATGGGAAGAAATCTAATCAATGCAGCACCAAGAGACAGTCCTTCAGAGTCCTCCTTGTGGCTGTGAGCCAGACTAGAGGTTACTATGAGGTTACTCTGTCTGACTTTAACCAAAATACCCATCTACTTCTGAAAAGGCTGCCGACCGCCCTGACCATATGTAACAGAAGCTTCATTAATATGAGCTCCAAATATAGGTATACACCTGTTTTAGCAACCCCCAGCACAGAGCCTGTCTTTCCTATTTTAAACACTTTGCATGTCTGTCTGCATTCCCTGCTGTCTGCAGTTGCTGTGTCGTGGTACTGCAGGGCAGCTCACCGGTGGTACCTTCAGGGACCGCAGGAGGCTAAAGAAAGTGGTGGCAGATGTCAGTGCACTTTGCCAAATGCTATTTTTCAACTTAGATTGTTTGAAAGATTCACTGGCTAATCCAGACTTTGTGATACAGAAGTATCCTCATTAGTCATGGCTTTAAGTGTGCATTTCTTTAACGCCTGCTCCTTTTTCAGGTATTGATGCAGAGAATTGCATTGACATATTTTAGGAGATCTTTATTTGTTTTGCAAGACTGTGCTTGCTAGCAAACCCCAGCCCTCCTGTATGCAGAGTTTAATTCTTCTTAGAGTTGAATTATTAGAAAGATACAGCGCTTCCTTAGGGCTTTTACCTGTTGTGGCTCCAAGTTCTAATAAATCATTTGGCAGAAAAATGACTCTAAGATAAACTTTTCGCCTTTGATGAAATATTTGTTCAGCACATTCTGCAATATAGGTTTATGTCAAGAGTTATACATCTTCCTTGTTAAAGACAAAAAAAGAAGAATCAAAACCATTATCAGCCACAACTGCTGATTCAGCACAGGCATAAAAGGTTCACACACCTAGGGAGCCATGTGTTGTCTGGCCGCCTCGCTTGGTTTTCGGGACAATCACATCGGGAATTACCTGCCCATACTTCTTCTAGCCCTTGCTGTATTTTGTGTAAAAGAGCAGTAAGTTCATAAGGAAAGTATCCTGTTTCCACAAGCAGGTCCTCAGGTGCTCTTACCTGCACACAGGTGGTTTCCAGGGAACACCCTCCCAGTATTTGTGTGGCTCCTGTTCCACTGTGAGTGGACTGAAATATCGGCAAGCAGGCACATCTGCTGTTGCGTTCACAGTTTTCATAGTTGTTGTCACAAGGCCTGGTTGATAATGTCAGCATTTTGGTTTTGTTTCTAAAGCTTTTCCATGAAAATTTCCGGTAAGGTGTGAATCCTAGCACCAGGTATTGATGGCTAAGAGCAGGCTGCAGTTCCACTGGCAATGAGCTGCAATGAATCAGAGACTCTAAAACAGAACTGAATTAGCTCTACTTTAGTTTCAGCACTTCTCTGTCTGCAGTGATGTTCTTCCTGCCCATACTATGTTGCAGCACTTGATTATGAATTGTAGCCTCTGAAGCATGTGGCAGTTTCAATATTGCATGTATGTTAAACAAAACTTTGAGAGAAACAGTCTCCTCAGTTAAAAATCCTAAGAATGTAAGAATTCTGGGCCAGAGAAGGGTCTGTCTGGCCTACTGTCTTGTTTCCAGTAGTGATTAGTAGTCTGTGCTTATGGAAAAAATACAAGTGCTAAGTATATGGAATAAATTGGCAGAAGTGCTGTGGTTATTGAACTCAGTCACTGCATGTGGAAAAACCCCCTGGACTGTAGGTGCAACTGGTCAGAGAATTCTTAGGCAAAAGCCTGGATTTGTATGGTTGGATCTGCAATCACATACTGGGCATAGGGACTGGCACAGCACAAACACCAGACAAGTCTGGGACTAAGCCCACAGGTTCCAGCCATTTGCAAATGACCTATTTGTAAGGGCATTCATCTTCTGTGACACTGGAGTGTTCAAATGCAATTAATGACTAACTTACTCTTAATTACTTTAGTAACGTGCTTCTTTCAGTAATGGATTTTATTTGCCTGGGTTGTTTTCATATTACCTCAGCATAAACCCCGTTCCTTTAGTCTTTGTAGGTGTTGGACTTGATGATCCTTGTGGGTCTCTTCCAACTCAGCATATTCTGTGATTCTGTGTTTTGAGGACTTGGACTGTAGAAGTTGTTTCCTGTTGTCAGTTGAAGTGGCATCATGTCACAAAAATTTGCGTTTTGCACAGAAGTTGCAGTCAGGCTGTAGAGCTTATGGGCAACAGGAAATAACTCTAGTTATCACACCTAGGATATCTTTTGGAAATATGAAGTATTCCAGAAAATGTTAATAGCCGTTAATAGCCACTTCCCTAAGATGGGATTAGTGGTGCCACTTCGTCGAGATCCTACTTCAGTAGGGTTCCAGTCAGTCATGTTATTGGGATGGGGAGGGTTAATCCATCAGAAGGATAATTTCTCCTTTCTTCCCACAAAGTAAACGTCTTGCATTGCTATACAGTAAACCCGGGCTTTTCCATTTTAGCAGACACCAAGTGTCAGTTCTACATTGGGTGTTCTATATTGCACTACTGTCATGATGTGTAAGAGTTCAATTTCAACAATCATGAGTTAAAACACCAAACCTGTTGTATTGCAGCCTGCCATGGTAAAGGGTGACTTATCTCGTTGGCCATCAAAGGTACATACCCAGGTTAAGCTAGAGCAAGTACACTGATTTCCAGTGTCAGCGATTAATGGCTGAGGTTATCATTAGCACTCTTTTTTCAGTGCATTGCATTAGTGAGGAGCCACCAGCTCTGCAGTTTGGGCCAAAACTGGATGTAGACAAGCTTAACTGTCTTGGTGTGTAGCTATTGAGTACAAAGGAAATTTCACACATTTTTCTAGAGCTCCATTATCATTAGTTCTCTGACTCTCAGACTGGGTCACTTGGCTGCCTCAAAGAGCGTAGTTAACATACTCCTGCTATTCACCTCTTTCTGCTTTTACTCACAATGTTAAAATACAGTTCTTGCTAAAGAAGATCGTATTTGTTGTTTGGGAACAATATCCCTGATGTTTAGTAATGTCCCCATTCAGAATAATAGATAAGCATATCTTTAATTTGAGTTACAAATTTCAGTAAGCCCTTGAAGCCCCTGGAGCACGGGCATTGTGCATTTCAGGATGCAAGTTTAATATGATGTTTCCTGTTGTGCATTCTCGTGTTTCAACAGGAATATATCTGGCAAGTCTTGCTCTTCTACAGCCAGTCTAAGAGAGAGGGCTTTCTTATTAACTCTCAGGAGAAGAAATTTAAGACCCGGTCATGAAAACACTGACATGACTGAGTAAAGTTCTTCATGTCTAAACATCTGCAGGATTATAGCCTACTGTAATAATGGAATAGTCTGAAAACCATGTCTATAAAATCTCAGTGTGGCAATGTATCAACACATACTATCTACAGCCTTAAGGCTGTCAAGTTTGAAAAGTTTCTTTATCTGTACCATTTCTATCCCATCTTGTGTCTGGACTTTTTTCTGCCTTTAGGTTCCCATTGGCCAGATGTCTGACTGAGGCTAAAGATTATTTTTGTGTACATTTTTGTACAGTACCTATAGTCTATTTTAAGGAAAAATATACACATGCATTTTTCTTCTTTATTAATAAACTGAATGACAATTTAAAATAAATTATTTCAGCTGTTCAGAATGGTACACAGATGTACTTGCACATTTCAGAGTGAGTTAAATAGAGAGCAAAGCATTACATCACCTACAGAGCTGAGGAAGAGGAGCTGGTCTCTGACCACTAAAGCAAAACAAAGCAGTACCAAAGTGGTGGCTTTGAGTAAGATAAACCAGACTGTTACGTCTCCTAGATTGTGTGAGGAACTCTGATGCCTTACTGCCTTTCATTCCAAGGCCAGGTGTCATCTCACAGTGAGTAACCCAATCCTAATTTTTAGAATGCTTAAGTCTTTATAGGACTTTTCTCTCAGACTTGGCAGTGAAGAGAACTTCCACTAGCATTTAGATCTAATTTAGGTGCATGTGTAGGTAATTGTTATTCCTAAACTGCTGCTATGGAGAGAGGAAAGAGAGGCTCCTAAGGGGTTGTTTCAGGGTATGTATGTTAGAAATGTACTGCAGATTTCTCTCTGAAGGACCCTGTCTGTATCTGGACATTCTATACCATCCTATCACCTTAACTGAGACAGTAAAATCGACCTGCATCCTCTCCCTGTCTCTACCTTTCTGTTCTGTAAACAAAGGCAGTAATTTTTCTCCTGTGAGGTTGTAGGGGTAACACACGAAAGGAGTTGTGAAGCACTTGCATATTATGCTGGTCAAAGACTGAGAAATGCCAAAATGGGAGATGTCTTTTGTTGGAGGAAAACAGTGTTCCAAGAAGATTAGATGGACTGTTACATATATACAAATTTTAAGGACGTTGTGGTGAAAAGTAACCTTTCTTCATAAAACAGCAGCAGAAAACTACAAAAAACTAGAAGCAGTAAGAAGTGAATACATTTAGCATGTGATGTGAGGAGAGAGAGTACAATCACAGCAGCACTTCTTTAGAATGACCCAGAGTCATTTGTGTGGACTGTGTAAGGTTGAGGTCCAGGTAATTGCACTGTGAGTTCTGACAGCACCCTAAGGGAGAGTTCCAGAGGTGGGGCAGGGATGGAACCTGCCTTGCCTTGGTGTTATCAGCACCATGCCCTGACCAAATGAGCCCATTTCAGGGTCAGTCTCACTTGTGAGAGGGTTAACATTTACTGAATATTTGTTCCATTACAGGTGGTGTTTCTGCAGGGTTTAAGGGGATATAATTTTTGAGAGGGCTAATGTTTACTGAATACTTGTTCCACCAAAGTTCCACCAGATTTGGTGTTTCTGCATAGCTTAGATGGATATAGTTGTGAGAGGGTCACTATTTTTAGGATATTTGTTCCATTACAGTTGTTTATTATGGACTTTGAGTGTTATCTCACCTTAATCCACACTGAAGGGATCTGTGAATCTCAGCTCCTCTCCCCTTCTCATAGCGGGGACATGACAGAGTGTTTTTTTATGTTCCTCATAGTTCTGTCACCATCACAATGCAAGAAACCAGGCATTGTTATTTCACCATACTGTAGGTATTTTTATATGAGGTAGTGGTTTCTGTACTTCACTATGATTACAAAGCATATGTAAAGATATTACTGACACAAATGCATTATCAAAAATATTAGTGTCCCTGGCTACTGAGACTAAACTGCTGAATACTACATTTTAGGAGAGATTTATTGTCACTGTTGTACAGGACATGGAGCCAAACACACACAGTTACTCAGCCAGTTCAAGAAGCGAGAACAAGCGTTTTTTACAATCTTTTCTTATATATGTGCTAAAAACTCACAGATGATTGGAAGAAATCTTGCCACGCCCAATTCCAAACACGCTGTGTCTTGAGTCAAAAAACAGACCTTGGGAAAACAGGTGTTCATGTACTGTTTACAAAAACTATATTATTGTTTTCATAGCATACATGGGAAAGCAGAAATTATCAAGAAGCAGAAGAAACTGTTACCATTAGTTTTCAGCATCCACAATTTATACCTGATATGTTGATGTCCATTCTTGGTCAATTAATCTGACCTCAATTAATCTTTCTACTAGTGACTGGTATAGTAATTTTAAAGGTCTGAAAACAAGGATGATATTCAGGGGTAAAGGCTGAAATATTTTTATCTGGTAACTTTTTTCTAAACTCACTTGGCTGTGAAAGTAGAGGAGACAATTTTACTCACAGCTTTCAAGGATTGCAGCAGTTAAATTGACTGGTCTCTAGAATCATGTCAGAGTGCTTCCCTGAGGGTGAAGTCATCCCTCTACAAAGTGCCATTCATGCCCTACTTACCCATAATTAAGGCTTCCAAAATAAGTTTGCAGTGGGACACTGGCCTTCTACTGAAATACATTCCTCACCTGCAGAATAAACTTTGGAAGGGTGTATTTAATATCTGTGTGTGTGTTCCTCACTTTTTCCATCATAAGGATAACACATAAATTTTTTTTCTTTCTTTCTCTTTAGAAACAGAAAGAATGACTTACTGGGGAACCAAGTTAGAAAACAAAAGAAGCAAAGATTGGTCATCTCTGCAGAGGAAATGACAAGGTATGCATAGCAATCACACTGGAGATTCATTTCTTGCTGGTGCTTAGGTCTTCATGGTACATTACTTGTGGCAATAAAGTTTAAAAACAGTCCTCAGAAACCTTGAAAAAGAACTTTTTTCTTCTGTGTTATTGCCACAGTAAGCAAAGTAAATATTTATATGGTTATAAATATCTTTGAGATGCACCTTTAAACTCATTACTATGCTGAATTGTAGCTGTGTTTCTGCAGGTAAATGGCAGTCACATTCAATGAATTGTCTTTTTGGCTAAGGCCAGTAAAAACAACTCTTCTCCCAACACTAAACTGAAATCCCTCCAGCTACTATCGATGGTCATTCTTGAGACTTAAAGTACTCGTTTCATGGACTCATTTAAATCACTCTATGCTCAGTTCAGCAGTGTTACCATTTTCTCTTCCTCATTTATTACCATTACAAGAAGATGCACTTAGTACCTGTTTTGCACTTCATTTAAAGAATGTGTCCTTCTACATTTGTCATCCTGAAAATTTGTAACTTAAGGGATGCAAAATCAGCACTACTAACAACTCCTGCCTCTCAAATATTTTCAGTAAAGTGAATGCTTAATATTTATCCAGTGACTGCTGCTAAGAGACCAGCACAAGGCTATATGCCACTTAAGTCCTGAGGTTAAATGTTACTTCAGTGATGCATAGAATTTGTATTGACCATCTGCCCAGCATTGAGTTGAACCCATTAATGAATAAGCCTCACAGTATCACTGTGAGATAGGGAATTATGATCTCCATTTAACAAGTGATAAAACTGAGCCCCAAAGGGCTTATGTAACCACTTCAAGTCCTACAGAAAGTGTGTAATAGAACCAGTAAGGATGCCCAGCTCACCTGACCTGCTGTCCTTCTATTTGGACACTGCTGCACCTGGTATCCTTTTCACTATGTTCTGTTATCAACAGCTATGCAGTCTTTATGCACAGTTTGAACCATCAAATTCTCTTGCAAAGAAACTTAAAACACAGCTGATGTGACCTGTGAATCCTCCTCGTCCATAAAAAATGAGACACAAGGCACAAAGGCAGCACAAACAGCACCAGATGGCCTTCGTAACTGGAGCAAGTCAGCACAAAGTGACAACAGGGAGAGCTGTTGTTGTGACCTCCCTTTCTATTTTTTTGCATAATATTGAGAGGAAGACTATGCAGATCTTTCTGTGGTACAGAGAGGAGCTGCTGGTAGAGGGCAGTCAGTGCTTTACCTTTTGTGATCTTGCTCAACATCTCTTTGATTTCCTTTAGTAAATGTCAGGTCACATGTTGACTGCTTGCATTCTAAAGCTGAAGTATAAATCATCTTCTCAAGTGACAGAAACTGTCATTTTTCCTTGCAAAATATTTTTCTAACTATGTCTTATGTAACTGTTACAGTTGTTGACATTTTTCTTAAAAGCCCTGTTGGTTTGACACTCAGGATTCAGTAAAAAGCTACATACTGGGATAGAGAATTCTTCTGCCTTTGCTTGTATCTCTTTCCTTTCCCATGAGCTGAAGAAAGAAATATTATGCAACTCTGAGTCATCTGTAGAAAGGTGTTGTATTTTTAATATCATTAGAATTTTAAAAGAAGGAGAAGGATAAACCTTAGCATAGGTGAAACCAAGAGTTAATATGCTTCAATTATAGAAAGTGACTATTAAATTTTGATGGGATGCTATGACTGATGCTTCAAATAAAATGTTGATGTGGAGAAGTGGGGAGTGTCAATAATGAGTTGAATACTAGAGAAGGGCTGTTGATTTTTATGGAAAATATATATAGATATAGATATATATAAAATGCATTATTCTCAACCAAAGACTTTCTTGTGGAGATATCCATAGGAAAAATCAGAGTATGGACTTCTTATGTCTGTCTTGGCTTGTGTCTACAAGAATGCAGCCATATATAGCTGTGTCTTAGCATAGGTATAGGCTGAAAGTACTTGCCCACATGAGATGTTTTACTGTGTCCAGCTTAAGGATGATACTGATTCCTGCCCAGCTTGAGGGTGATACTCTAGCATTATTAATCTGCTTTCCCTCTGCTCTTTCATGCCTGCAGAAAAAACTATTGATACATCTTCCTGACAGGTCTTTCTCAGAAGAAACAGCTGCAGAATGTGGAATCAGTTGTGTGAAATCCCTGCCAGCAAGGCCTTTGACCTCCAACTTCTGCTGGATCCAGCTGACTGATCAAAGACCTAACTTTTTGCAGGTATTTCATGTCTTCACCTGTACTAATCTCACCTTAATGAGAAGTAAATGATTCTGGAAAAATAAGTTCAAGAAACACTTGTGTTCCTTCTGAGGGAATGCTACAAGGGTGATCTGAAATGCCAGGAGTTTGGTCTTGAGGGGGCCCGTTAATCATACTGCATCCAAGTCCAATGTTTAAGTTAAATTTTAAGCACGCTAGAGACCTTTATGGTAAATTCAGGGTATTTTAAGACACATTTGGGACTCTGAATATACACTAGATGTCTGTATTGATATAGTTTTCATTTCTCAAAACCAGCATCTGAATTGTTTGGTTAAGTATCCTGTGGCTGTCAAAGAACATTGCTGAATCTAGAAAGGGAAGTCAAATCTTGATCTAAACACCTCTGCTTTATAATGAGATACTTTGTAATAACCTTCACAGCAAACAGTTAATACAGACACATGCTAGAAGGGGCACTTGTCCTTGTTAAGAGGACGAGTGAAAAGTGCCTTCCTCATTCCCATAACTGTAGGCTAGACTCCCCGCTGAGTTTAGAGCAACCTACCCTGGCATCTGTGGCATCTCATGATCATGAGTTTGGGGTTTGTAGAATCACAGTTCCCTTCTTGCTAAAGCCAGAAGTAGGAGATGGTCCCTGTAAAACAGATGCCCTGTGTCAGTCTAGGTACTTAAATCATCTTAGCACTAAAGATTCTCAAAGCTGGTTCAAGGTCATGGCAAACTTGTTCTCCTCAGCACGTAGAGGAGGAACACCCTATTTTACAGGTGTGGAAGTGGAGCACAGCTGTGAATACTTTAAGATGTATAACCTCAACAGATAGGGGTAGATCTTTAAAAGCCTTCAGTGTGGGTCGCTTGTAATATTTTCAGGGCGACTGACAGCCAAGTTGCAGTTGCCTTTGAAAAGTCTGATTAGTTATTTTAGCATCTGAAGAAACCAGAAGAACTGAACTTATTTATCTGAAAACTTAACCCAAGTATTTGCCCAAGATTATGAAAGAAATATGTGGTCCAGTTGGTAAATTAATCCAGCTCACTTAAATTTCTGCATACCCAAAGGACCTTCCTCTCTCCCACCTTGCTCGCTTTTCTGTTCCAGAGATTCTTTTGCTGAGTTCTTGGAAGGCAATGCAGTTCTTCTGTGCTAATTAAATATTTATTTCTCTTACTGCCAGCTGTAACAGAGGGGAAATCCCAACAGGGACTGTCAGAGAGTCCTGTTGTGCACATTAGACTACGCTGGGTCTGGAACTTTAAAATCTCCAAAGGCTTACTGGATAATCTCTTTTTAAGACCTCTGTTGGTACTAGTTATCTCAAATTGCAAACCACTGTCAATTCTCAGGAATCTACAAGAGTAGGTTTCCCCAGTTCTTAGATAAAACAACTTGAAGGCTCTGGGGAGACCTTAGAGCCCCTTCAGTGCCAGAGGGGCTCCAAGAGCACTAGAGAGGGACTTTAAATAGGGGCCTGGAGTGACAGGACAAGGGGGAATGGCTTCAAACTGACAGAGAGGAGGTTTAGATTGGATATTAGGAAGAAATTCTTCCCTGTGAGGGTAGTGAGGCCCTGGACCAGGTTTCTCAGTGAAGCTGTGGCTGCTTCATCCCTGGAAATGTTCCAGGCCGGGTTGGACAGAGCTTGGAGCAACCTGGGCTAGTGAAAGGTGTCCCTGCCCATGGCAGGGGCTGGAACTGGATGATCTTTGAGGTCCCTTCCAACTCAAACCCTCCTGTGATTCCATGATTTGATACCCCAGGAGATCTGCAAAGAAAAGGAGGATGATTGAAATTTATGGGCAGAGCAAGAAGTCAGAGGGAGCATTTCCAATTGTTTGTTTTAAGAAGTTTTTTAAAGGAAAAATATTTTTCACTGACAGGTTTTTTGAATGATTGAATACACTGAGAGCTCAGTATTTGCAAGACCTAGAGGAACACACTTTGATTTTCTGCTGGAAGACTACAGTCTTCATCCCTCTCAATATTAAGAACGTTGGAGCCTGGGTTTCCTGCTGATGTTACTAAAATGAACTTTAATCAATCTTGAAAAAGGACTTTAATAACCTGAATTATGGCCCCCAGTGCTAGATCTTTGATAGGAGAGTGAGCCTAGCAGTACTGATTTTCTCATGCTCAGCATGTCTTCTGATATTTTTTTGCCAGTTGTTAGGAATGTGTATTTTAAGAAAACCTCAGTTTAGGAAGTGCCTTTTCCCAGCGATTTTTCTGTGTTTAAGTGGAACATTTTTACATCATTCACATATATTTTTCCTCATTTTTAAGCAAATGATTTTTTTTTAGGAAATCCTGGATTCTGAAATCAAAAAATGGAAACTTCCTTCCTTGTCCAAGTATGACACAGCATTTGTCAGTTGTGCCAGATGGGGAAGATGAGCCAAGAAAGCAGGATAGATAGTCAACCAATTTTAGTTTTTCATTTTGATATTTTTCTGTGAGGAAGCAAATGCACTTTTTGACTCAATATAAAGTTTTAACTTCTGGCTTGTCTGTTTAGAAGAACTTAGAGTTGGTTTTAAAAAAACAGGCTGGAGAGATTAGAGAATTCAGAGCCTTTCTGAGAGAACAACAAATACCTGAAAGGGGCTGCCTTCATTTTTGGCCAAGAAATCTGATGTGGAGTGCTAAAAACACCCCATAACTGAAAACAGGATTTTCCTTTAGTGCTGTTTGTGCATTTTGGTTTTATTTGCTGCAGAAAAGGTTCTGTACAGTGCTGATTCTCCAAAGCAGATGGCAAACAATAATTAACCAGTTCCTTCCAACTGCTAACTAATGAGCAGACACCAAGTTGAACCAGTTATTCATATTGAATTAAGCTTAGAAAAAGTCATGTAGTTATGAGCATAAATGTTCTCATCTAAATGGAAACTTTCCCAAAATAGTGCACTTGGGGCTGGGTGTATATCTTCAAGTGTATTTCTAGTGGCAGAGGTATGAAAAAGTAAATGATAGTAGGATATGATTATAGTTCTTAATGCATTTTAAAATTATTCCATTGTAAGTGAAATACTGATGCACAAGGGCAGGACCTCTGATCCACGTGCATTTACAAGCCTGTCCTACGCAGCATTAAGTGTCTTGTGGGGCTGCTGAGTCTTGCTATCCTGTCTAAAGCTTCTTTTAAGATTTGAGTGGAAGCACTGCTCTAACAGTAGTATCAAGGATTTTAGATTTATGGCATTAAGAGCTAATGGGAAGCACATTTGCTGTACATTCACATTCCTAAGCTGTTCTACTCATGGCATTTCAAGACCAAGCGAGGCCTAGGATAGATGAAATTTAAAAAAAAATGTAAAAGAGAAAACATTTTAATATTGATAGTATGAGAAATGGTGTAAATACTGTCATCAGTGAGATCATAATGAAACAGGCTGGGGGGCAGCTGTGTAGGAAGCAGCTCTGCCAAAAAGGATCTGGGGGTCCTGGTGCACAGGGTGAAACCCACCAGCCATGTGCCAACTGCATCCAGGGCTGCATGAGCAAAACCACAGCTCAGAGCAGTGATCCTCCCTCTTCACACTTGTGAGACTGCCTTAGAATCTCATAATGGTTTGGGTTAAAACTTACCTCATTCCAACCCCCTGACATGGGCAGGGACACCTTCCACTATCCCAGGTTGCTCCAAGTCCCATCCAACCTTGCCTTGAACACTTCCAGGAATGGGGCAGCCACAGCTTCTCTGGGCAACCTGGGCCAGGGCCTCACTACCCTCACAGGGAAGAATTTCTTCCTAATATCCTATCTAACCCTGCCCTCTGTCAGTTTGAAGCCATTTCCCCTTGTCCTGTCACTCCAGGCCCTTATAAGTAATCTTTCCCTGTCTTTCCTGTGAGTTCCCTTCAGGTACAGGGACAGTTAGGTCACCCTGAAGCTTCTCTTCTCTATGTTGAACAATCCCAGTTCTCTCAGCCTTTCTCCATAGCAGAGCTGCTCCATCCCTCTGATCAATGTTGTGTCCAGTTTGAGAGCACCCTTGTGCAAGAGAGACACCAGCACTGTGAGACCACACATCCACTGGCCAAGGCAGGACCACCGGGCTCTTCAGAGCTGGACCACATGGTGAGCACAGAGAAGCCAGGAGAGGTGGGTCTATCTGGGCAGGGAAGGGCAGGACAAAGGGGAGACCTGCAGTGCTGACAGCAGCTGCAAGATCAGAGGGTGAGAGGGTGGAGCCCAGCTCTGTTCCTAGCTGCACAGCAAGAGACCAAGGGCCATCAGCCACAAGTTGAAACAAAGGAAATTCCAGTCAGATACAGGGAAAATCTCTCAACCAAAGAATGGTGAAAGGCTGGGACAGGTGCCCAGAGAGGTTGTGGGTTCTCCATCCTTAGAGGTGTCCAAGATTCAACTGGGTGTGTGCTTCAGCGACCTGATTAATTAGACCTGCTTTGAATGGGAGGATGGACTGGGTACTTTCAGGGGCCCCTTCCAACCTGAATTATTCTGTCATTCTTCGATTCTTTTGCAACAAGGACTAAAAGAAATAATGTTGCAGACTTGGACCACTGAAAGATCAAAAAGGAGCAACTTAAGTTCCTTAAGTGGAATTAGTAATACTGTACATCTGCTCATTCACCTTCTGGCATCAAAGAGTCAGGGGTTTATGTAATGAATAGTTACCTCAGCATTTTTCTGTATGGCTCTGCCTAAATGGAAATCACAGCTTCACTATGTGATAACAAATTTCTTACTGACTTCAGGAGGCTCTGAATTCTGTCAGCTTATATGCGCATCGCTGGAGGGCTCTTTAACGTCAGATAATGGTTTTAATGGAGGAAGAACTTTAGAGAATAGTTTTGAGTTTTTCTGAAAGTGTATTTCACATCAGATTCCTTTAGCATATACACATTAAGTTATGCTAGTATTGGAAACAAACAAACAAACAAAACCTATTTCTCTCAGCTTTGTACCTGTGTTCCTGTAAGCACAAATATTTAATTGAGTTGCTGAAAAAAGGAGGGAGAATTGCAGGGAAGAAAAGCTTCCCTATGATCACCAAGTAAGAAAGTATTTCCAAACTTTGGAAAATGTTGGCCAGCTCTGACATTTAGACAGCTCATCTTACAGAGAAAGACTGTGTAAAAAATCTAAACCTTATCATGTGAGCTTGCTTACACCCTGAAAAAGCCTGTTTTTTACAGCCAGGATAAAACATACAAACTGCAGTATAAACATACAGTGCTCTGGTAGGACCTATGTTCCTTCACTGCATTTCTAACAAGGGGGAAGGGGTTTTGACATTGCTTAGGCTGGCTTTGTGCAATAGCACTTGGCAGCAGAGCATATGTAGCCCTGGTACTGTTATGTTTGGATGACAAAAAATGTCCAGGATACGTTTCCTCTTCTTATCTAACCAGTCTGTTCTAGTTCATAATGTTGTATATGCTAGTGATTACAGTATTTTTAATTGTCTGGATTATGTGTGAGCACAGATAATGATAAATTCACACTGAAGTCTACTTGGCCCATAAAAATTTTATGCAACTCTGAGGAAAAGTTCCTGTTACTAAAAAACCATTTTTGAAACCAAGGTGCCTGTTTCAACAGCCCAGCCTTAATCTTTTAATACATTCAGTGTTTTGGATGAGTGCAGGTGTATGGGTAATTACGAATTTAAAATGGTCCAGGAATATTTAAGAACAAAAATACTGCCTATGCAGTAGAGGTTAATTTCTGGAAGATAATGGCTACAGAACCATTTGGTAATTTTCTACCCTGCCCTTCCAAAAGAACAGTCTGGATCTAAGGAGTGTCGGTCACAGGTATTGCCAATTCCAGTGTTTGGCATTTGTGGTGATTTTATACTAATGTTAATAATATATTTATGTTTTTCTTCCTCATACGTTTTAGCCTTCAGAACTTGTTTTCTTGACAGTGTTTTCCCTGTAGTCATGAGGGATTTTTACATATTTGTAGAGAATCTCATATAATACACTAGTCCAGTAACTGGAGCATTAAAAAGAAAGAAAGATAAATCTTGCAGTTCTGAGGACTGGTAATACTGCTTTCAGGATTTGGAAAGATTTTTTTTTTTAATGGAACACTTACATGCTTGTATGTGAATCCATTACATGACATACACCATGGTTAGCAACAGCTTTTGTGTGTCATGGCTCGGGTTCCCATACACTCCTGACAGTTTATGCATATTCATGAGATCCATGACATTTTCCTGCATCTGCTCTTATCACAGATTTCGTTTCAAAGCGGCACTTCATTGATGTAGTACGCTGAGACATTTTACATATAATTGCTTTTTGTCTGGTTGCATGATTATTTTGTGACACCTAGTGGATAAATTGATAGTGGTGCTGATTTAAATTGCCTCTGGGTTTTTTTTTTGTATTCTCCTGATAAAAGTTCTGGCCTGGAAACTCAATTCACATCACAAACACATAGACTCTCTTGCTTTCTAACTTTCTACTCTTTTTTTTTTTTTCCCCCTCTTTAACTTCGCTCATGGAATAACTTGCTCATAGACAGGTGAACAAATACCCAATGCCAATCTTGAGGAAATTCCAAGAGTCCCAAAATAATACAAGGTAGTAAAAGTGTGAAAATGTCATGGTATTGTTTAGTCAGTCTCCCCATCTGTGCAGCCTGCAATCTTCACACAATAACTTTTTCTACTGTATCAACTTTTCTTGAGGTGTGCTTCAAGCATGCAGTTCCATCAAGAACCAAATGTGCACTACATAAAGTTGTAAAAGGTTGCAAAGAAGTATTTGTACTTATTAGCCTATGAGGACTCTTAGAAGTATCAGTTCCTTTAGTGTTCTTGGAGAATGAAGTCTGATAAATAATTAAAATATTATTCTATATACACAAAATATTTTCAGAATATTTACATCAAGAGTCTAGAAATGCCTTAAATGCATGACCTACTTTCACAACTAAGATATGCCTTGTGAAATATATCGTAATTTACATGTCCTGGATTCTGTGCCTAAAGTTTATTTCTCCTACAGGAAAATATTGAAAAACTGTCCAGTGTGTTTGTTATAAATGCTGTGAGATAGAAAAGCAGGTACTTTTATATGACTCTTATCTTTTGTGTTGATAAGAAAAAGGGAATCAATTCTTTCAGTTGCACCAATGCTTGCTGTATTTCTGAGTTAATACCAGTAATGTGCATGTTCCTGTCTTCAGAGAAGGTATAATCTGCTCCTGGCACAACAGATCTTAAATTCTGGACCCTGTCATCTCTGAGCAGGTGCAGAACAATAGCTTACATGATAGCTAAGATAAAATTTAGTAGTTTTTAAATAGGAGCTAAAATGAGCTGTAAGGCTGATGAATTTGGAGCTAAGAGGTTATATATTTTTCATATGTTGGGAATTGGAATGGAGTTGCGCACAAGACATGAGGAAATTGATTCTAAAGACCATCTACAAGATTTTAGGCTTGAGCTTATTACTCTTCAGAGAAAATGTGTTGCATATTTTGACTCCCAAGAGGCTTCACAATCACAAAATGTAATACTGAACTGTGTTTTTAATACCAACTGACAAAGCACTCTTTCCCTGTGCTTTTCATGGCTGCTCCTCATAACAGTTCTCTTGTGACTTCCGTTTATGTAAAATTAGGGCCTGTAGCAACAGCATCATGAATAATGGACACAGAGAGTGGAATGCACCGTGGAGCTCTGACAAAGATCTGCTTGCTCTGTACCACCGCTTCAGCCCACTCATGAATGTTTAACCAGTGAAAGCTTCAGTCTCAGGTACAAAAACTTACACTAGAGTCAGTCTGTGGAGAGCCCTGGTCACCTGAGAAAACAGAAGGTTGTGTGGGACTAAGCACAGGCAGTGCTGTGTGTCTGAGCCCCAAGCCTGGAATTCATGAGGAATTCTCTTGTGCCAGCGAATTCCATGTCAGCAGCACTGCCCACTCATCCCAACGCTCCAAAAGCCTTTGCCCCCTCAGCACATGGGCACAGGTGGGCAGAAGGAGCCTTGGGATGAAAATGGCCATTTTCAGTGGTTCCCCGCTTGCTTTTTAAAGATTTGTGTAAAGCCAGGCTGGGCTAGGGTGTGTGTAAGACTCTTGGCAGTGTTGTTGGAATGCTCCGGATGGAAAATAACTGGTCAGAGTGGAGGCAAATTCATCGTGACAAAGCACAAGTGTGTGCTTCTGAAGTCATAACACAACTTGAGACAGCGTCCCATCCCAGGGTGATAACAAAGCTGTTGCAGTGCACAGGAGTCTGTGCTGGTGACCAAAGAAAAACAGTCACTAAAAGGAAACGGGGAACTCCATAACTGGCAGTGTCATTAGCAGCAAATTCCTGGAGGTCCCCTGACAGGGATACAAAAATGCCTAACAGGGCCAGTGACAGTACTTGCTCTTGCAAATGGGCTTGTCTGATCAGGTCTGTAGCCTCACAGCCTCCTTGAGCCCCAAAAGTAACCAGAAACAAACTGCAGCTTGGGTTTGCAATGCCTGTACAAATGCTTTCTCTGTGTTAATACACATGGACTTCCAGACATCTGCTGGCTGACTGTCAGGTTGAATCAAGCCCACTGGCTCAACCCCAAATGCAGTCCAGACCCCAGAACATTGTTCTGCAATGGAAATGAATTTTAAGCTTTTAACAATATTTTAAAACAAACATACTACACAGAACAGTGATTTTATGCCAGCTGTCCATATAATGTTATCCACAATTTCAAATGATGCAGGCTCTAAAGTGATCATCACAAATGGAACAGTTTGTAAAGGATGGATTTTGCTTCTCTACCATCATATAAAGCTCCTTCTTCATTAGCACTCAAGTAACTTTATCTTGTTTGTGGTGATGGCAAATGTAAAGGTGCTTTGATGTAAATACAGAATTTTAGGCTAAATCCATGTAACACTAGGTTATTCAGAGCTTTGACCTACTCCTAGATCCCAGACCACTAATTCACTCACTCCTACTTGTCAGCTGCTTGATCTCACTAAGGGCTAAAATTTAAAGTGAAAGTCTTATAGGAGAAAAGCCAGTAGCCATTTTTTTTCCAGCTATAATTACTGGTATGGTTACATTTTGCAAAATGAATGTTAGTTTCTTGTTGAGGCTTACCCTGACAGACATTCCCTCTTGGTGCTTAATTAAGTTAGGACTTGCACATACTAGTTTGTTGCATGTCTTTTTAAAGAAAAACAGTTTTCATGGATATAAATCCATTTCAGAGTGAAAATTCAGTTTTCCCAAAAAGGAATTAGTGGGTTGAGATAGGGAATGGCATTTTTTTAAAGAAGATAGAACTCTAGTCAATTTTTCCTAGCTTCTATAAGGAACTGAAAAAGATAACACTTTCTCAGTGGTGTCACATAGGTTAGGTGTGACACTGTATGAATTGCACATTTTAAAAAGCCAAATCCAGTTGACTTAAAATTCAGATGACTTATTTAAGATTCTCTGTGCAGTAAAGGCATTTTCCATCTAAAAAGAATTAAAAATATCACTCAAATAATTGCTTGTGAAATGGCTGAGTATTTAGCTGGAGAGACTATAAGGCTGTGATCCTGAATCCTGACTGTTCTCTGCGTCATTGACTGTGCCCAGTTTTTATTTTCACAGGACTTGAGGGAGAGTGGGAAAGGTGCAGTTTTGGAGAGCTGGACATCACATATCAAATCAAAGATGAGGGTGTTCAGCGTAAGTGTCCAGTTTTGTGTTCAGAGATGTNTTTGCATGAATATAATCCTCCCAGGAGTGTGGAGATAACTGAGGAATGTTTAGGAAATACTGTAAGAGAGGTGTTCTGTGCCCCTTTTGCTATCTCTGTCTGCTGAGAGAAAATAAACCTGACACATTCTCTTTGCTCTTTTCCTAATAAAAAACAATCCCTAATTTATCACACCTTCATCTCCTCTTGCTGGGCTCATCTCCCAGATAATCCAGCCCTTGCACTTTTGCTTTTACACATGCTAAGATAGCAGGAGTACCTGTAACATTTGTTTTTCATAGGATGTACCTCACTTACCTGATGGATTTGCCATTTCCACACAGGTTTCACCTCCCCTGGACTCTGGACTTGCCCTGATTTCTGGGCATTAGGATCTGGTGGTGGTCAACTCTGCCATGGAGAGCTCAGGGATACAGTGGGGGCAAGCACAGCAGCTCGGCTGGGAAGTCAGGAGATTGAAAGATTATGCCAGGAAAACAGGAGATTGGTCTTTAAGTCCTACAAAACTAATAGCTTGTAATACACTGAACAGTTTTGTGGTGCCTTTCGGAGCTTATTTTTAAAAAATATATCTCCTTAAATGTTTATTTGCTTAAGATCACAAGTGCAACATACAGAGTTGCCAGTGCTTAGCCCTGGTTTAATGTCTGTATTCGTGGAAGCTTTGAGACATTGAGTGTTTCATCATTCTCTGGAATACCAGCTTTTGTGGCTCTTTAGCATTCAGAGTAGTACCTAAGCAAAATGCAGAGATAAATGCAATAGAAAAATAACAATTTTGTCAGTGTAGCTACTGCAGTTTGCATAAGCAGAAGACATGATCCCACCTCCAAGAAAAATGAGGTGTATTTTGATGGAAAACTGTCTTTTCCCTAATGCAGTCCATTTTGAAGCACATTTAACATTCCAGGCGTTTCACAGCAGAAGGGCTCTACAGAACATGTCTGTGGTGATGCAGAACACCTTTGGTACACACCCAGCCCGGGCTCCATTGATCTGCTGCTTGTCAGACCTCCCTACACCCAGTCAGGGAGTCAGAGCAGCTGTCCTTAAGCACATCCCATTTTTCAATAACCATTGTAAAACTTTTCTGAAAGGCCATTTCTGTGGAGTAATTTCCTTGACTTTAGCATGGTTCCACACAAGAGTGAGGAAGTTCCTGTGCAGGTCTGCCTGGTAGTCAGGCTACAGTATATGAGATGGACTTATTTAAGCTGATTTATTTAAATGTTTTTACATTCTGCTGCCTTTTTTTTTTCCCCATACATGAAATGTTCGGACTTCAGAAACATGCATACATAAATTATTGCACAGCTCAGAGACAGCCAGAGAGTTTGACTCATTTCCCTGCTCCTTTTTCCTAAATACTTGCAAACCGTTAGATAACAATAATGGCTTCACTGAATATGTAAAAGTGTTTATTATAAAGAACCATGTTGCACTGCCTGTGATGTTCTATATAATAAAGGGAGAACAAAATTTATATAACTGGTTTTAACAGATAATGCAGATAGTCATTGGCCCCTATATTCTTTTGATGTGTAAGCTTGCTACACATCCAGAAGTGTCATTTTGAACTTCTGTGCCTCATAATTTGTGCTATATTGGATAATGAGGGCCTCCTTCAAAGCCACTGAGGCCAAGTGAGGGTGAACTGTTGATCTCAATAGTGTGTGAATTGCTTCCCTTCTTAAAAGAAGAAGTCTCCCTGATGAATCTGAGGAAAATGCTTCCTTGCAAAACTGTGCCTATGGTTTGTACAAAGTAGGACAGCACACCTGACTGCTCCAGCACCAAGGAACACCACAGACTAGCAAACATCATGGCTGGAGTTCATCACCCCTTTATGCTTTATCACAACAGACAGAGCAATAAATTTGCTGTCCTGGTTACAGCCTGGCCTCACTAATGCCCAGGTGAAGATGTGAGCACACTGCTGGACACAGCTAATGCTCTGCAGCTGAGACAGACAGACACATGTGCAGAGGAGGAGCCCTCTTGAACTGAATCTTAGAAAATCCTTTGCATCTCCTCTGAGTGGAGGAGGAGGCTATGGAGATCTGATCCTGTGAGTTTTTCTCATTGTGCCTGCCTGAAGTTCTGGCAGAATGTGTCCTGTATTATTAAATTACAGGAAAGTTTCACAACTGGGGAAAGAGCTGTTGTTTGCCATTTTAGAAGCAACTGTATTTAAGTAATGAGTAAGATCACAGTACATGTTGTAATTCACAGGAGTCACATCTGTGTTTGTGGAATATTTTTTTGCTTCTTCAAGTTTGCATGCTATATGAAGGCAGTGTGTCATTTTGGTTATATTTAGTTAAAAATCTATTTTAAAATCCACTGTGTGAAGTTTATCATACATAGATCCAAGGAAACTGAATTGCTCCCTCCTCTATGTAATTTCTACCTGAAATCTCTAGGAAAGTTACCTGTCATGATACCGCTTTGACACAATCCTGCTCCAGCAGAAGGGTGTGGTAGTTCTTCTCCCTGATCCAAGCCTGCTGAATTTGGTCAGGAGGCTTTCTGCAGTGTCCACCCTGGCATATCCTCAGCCATTTACCCCACACACTCTTCCTGAAAAAGTTTGTGACATTTTTAATCATGAATAAAGAGTCTGTAGGAACAGAGTGGAGACTGTGCATCACTTGGGAAGCCAGAAGAAAATCACTGCATGCAAAGACATTGGAAACTGCTGGTCTGGCCTGCATCCAGACCCCAGACCTTGCTGGGGAATGTCCCTTCCTCGGAGAGCCTCCAAGCCCTCTGCTTCCCTGGTAGTCACAGTGCACTCCCAGAGCAGACACCCGGGGCATTTTCATTTTCCTTGGAGCCAGGGAGGCTTAGCCTTTGTAAATCCGCACGAGGTTTTGGGGGAAGGTACCTTGAAATGGCAAAATGCTTGTTCAGTGCTGTCCCAGTCTGTTTGTTAGTAAGGCTTTTAGTTATATAACAACCCTGCTTTAAAACTGTCTGCTTTCCTGTAACATCACAGAAATAGCAGACTTGGCCCCATGCCTTTTGAAAAGTGACTGCTGAGGTACTTATTAACATCATTTCCAAGACATTTTTCAGTGAGCAGTGAGAGTTGGAATATGGAAATGTCATATTTTTCCTAGTATTAAACAGTTGTTAAACTAGAAACATAACTCTTGCCAGATAGTTATTTCTTGTGCCTGTCGTCTTCATAGAAGGAAAATGAACATGCATTTTTCCTTAATTAAGTATTTTAAAGTTCATTCTTGTTTGGTGATCTAGTCAACTAAAATAAGTTTATGAGCAGCATGTGAGAGCAGAAGACTAATTAATTTTAGGTGTTGGATAAAGCATATTCTTTTCCATTTTTGTCTGCTAATGAGTATTACTAATAACCATAATAACAGATCTTATAGAAAATAGTGTTACACAGATTTTATGGTCATTTAGAAATAATTATCTCAATAGCATTATGAATTAACAAACTACTATTTTTGTGGGAAAATATACATTAAGACAACATTATATCAGCACAGCACCTAGAGAAAAGCATCTCTAATATCATTATCATAGAAAATAAGAGCATCCTTTAGAAAAGGTTAATGAAAGTTCACCATTTTTTCAACAGGGATGAACATTTTCAGTATCCCACCTCATATTGCCCCCAAAAGTGTAAGTGAAGTCCAGATATACTAAAGACAGGCAGTGTAAATCCCTAGAACATATTTCAGAATGTTGCTTTTGTTTGGATCTGTATTTCTGTCTCTTAGAGTCACTGAAATCAGCTCTAAGTGTAGGTTCTTCATCCAAAATTCCCTGTCATTGGAGTTGATTGGGTCTGTGGGGTAGTTTGAGCTTTTCACTACTGTGAATGCATCCTTTTAGAGACAGATGGGCTCTTTGAACTGGTTTCACTGAACCATCCAGCATAAAGAGTTGCTATTCTGAAAGGTCGCGTTGTTTTTATCCTTCCACTATAAAGTAGATGCTTACAAAAAGTCTCACTTTGAAGTCACACAATACTCAGCTTTCCTCCAATTATATTATGTAACGCTGTTCTATTGATATAAACACAGGGTTTATTTCACACAGAAAACACTTTCTGAGAGGTGAGTGTGCCACACACCCAGCCTTGCTGAAATTGCACAGAATTTTAGCTCCACTTCAAATTCTTGGCTCTTAGGAAAAATACTGAGATCTCTACACACATAAATAACTTGGTTATTTTTAAATATTTTGTCTAAAAAACAGAGGTACGGGGATTTTCAGAGGATTATTGGGAGAGTAATTGACCGTGCTAAAAAGCTGGTACTCAGAAAATGCTGAAATTTAAAGCCCTTAAGTACATAGAGAAGACCATCAGGCTGTCTGCTGGAGAGCTATCCAAAGGGGTTTTGTATAGTGGTTAAGAGTGGCTTCTGGTACCCATTTTGGGGTTTTTTGCATTGATGAAATGTTGAAGTCTCTCAAGGTGTTCCTTCAGTATGGTCTAGAAAGAATATCATCCTGTTTGGCCTACAAGGGCATTGAGAGGTTCCGAGAGGAGAAATACAGAGTTGGGCAGTGTTTCCTTCCTTGCAGTGATCCCAGCATGGTCAAAGTTGCACCTGTCCTGTTTTGTCCAACAAATGCCACCATGTGCAGTGCACAGCAACCAATAACCTCTTTCTGCACATGGTCTCAGGCCACTACAGTGAAATTATCTTTGACGTTGATGGCATAACTTTGTCCTTTATAGATTAGCACATTGATATCCAATTTAGTCAGATATCTGCGTTCTCCTTCCTTCTCTGCTTTGTTTAAAAGTGTTTGTTCCTTGAAGGTGAAGTACCTGATACCTCTCTCTGCCCATCTCTGCAATGCTCCTAACATTCAAGCCAATCTGATAAAAAGCTTTTCTCTTTTCCCTATACTTTTCACTTGCCTGTCTCTTTTGAGTCAGGGTCCCCCTGAGCCGTGGTGTAATTGTGGTAGTAGCAGGTGAATGGAAGACCTGGTGCTGTGCGTGGTTCTCCTGGAGAAAAGTAGCTACTCTCTGCTTTTGCACATGGTCTCACCCACCTTATCATTGTTTCAGTGCTCAGTGAAATACAATTGAGACATGTATGTTTTGTCTTGCTCCTCTCTTTTCAGACCCCCACACTGGTGATGCTGAAAGCCAGGGCGGATGTCATCCATCCCCCTGCAGTGTAACCAACTGCCCTCAGGGTGAGATTTGCCGAGTGAAACAACTTTCCTTGATCCATGTGGGGCTGATGGATGCAGCATTTATTGTGTTTTTTAATTAACTAGCAAAAGTTTGCTGATTAAGGTAGGGTGTTCATTTTAAAAGTTTGCTTGTGTATTAAAGCAGTGTTTATATTAGAATACAGACTGGTATCTGAGTTTTTCCTGGTACTTTAGATCTGTCCTGCATGGGAAGGGTTGTTGTCCATCAAACCAGGTGGCAGGGAATAACAACCCCCTCAAACTCCAGTATAAGTTTGAGGTTACAGAAGCTGATGCTATAGTGGCAGTTCTGCTAATAAGGTCTGTGTGGTACAGTGGGTTGTGTTTCATTTGGTCATCAACTCAGAGCTGGGTTACTGCTCAGTTAGGAGTGTGCTGAGTAGGCCACAATTCTGCACAGTCTTGACAAATTCGTGGCTCAGGTTTTTGGGTTTACCCATGCGGAACTTGAGAAATTCACTTAGAGAGCCTCAGCTCTTCCCCATTAGGATAATGGAGGAGTATCTGAAAGCATGTTAAACAATCCCTCTAAGTCAGCACTCATTCTAAGTCATAGTGATGCCTTTCCCGAAGTGACAAACTGGTTTGATAAGGTACAGTCATGTAGGAGCTGGAAGTACACAAGTGCGGTTATTAAAAATGAATACTGTATCCTGTTTCCCTTGTGTATCTTGTCACTGACGTGACTTCACAAGTTGCAAATCTATTAAACATTTCAAACATTAAACTGGAGCTCATTAAGCAGAATGTTGACTGCTATATAGCAAACTGTTTCAAATTCAAGACTGTTAACATTTGTCTCTAGGGTTTTTTATCTTCTAGGTTGTCACCAAGTAATCCAGCTGTCTGGGAATACAGTCTAGGTTTCCTGTGATCAGAGTGTGACTGTCCTTTGGGGTGAGGTAGTAGGTTGTATAGTTTTAGGGCTATGCCCTGCCTGTCAGATAACTATACAATCTACTGTCTTTCCTGAAGTGGCTGTGATGTCAGCGCTGGATGTCTCCGAAAGACAACACAGATATTTTTCAACTGTACCATTTTCTGGCTCTGTCTATGTGTTTGGTTCTTGTACACAAATGTCCTTACAGTGTTTAGATTCCTGTATTTCCCATTCAGGCTCAAAAGCCATCTCCTTCTGGCATTTTCTGAGAGAAGGTGGGGTGTGAGTGCCAGGACACAGAGGTACAACCCAGTCCGCAATGGATTTGCTCACCCGCAGCTGTCTGGGACTGCCATGGGAGTGGCCACTTGGAAACAGCTGATCCATTTCTCCGTTGTTTTCTGGCATTTGTGTTCATATTAAATGTAAAATGGCACTTCTGATTCAGCATCTGTTTAAATCCACTTGGTGTAGGCTGTTTGAGAAACTACAAAGGGATGAGCTGGACAAAACCCAAAGAGGATGTCTCCCAGTCTGTTCTGGAACTGGTAAATGCTTGAACCCTAAGTAAGAGGTCTCTTTAATCAGTTTTGGACACCGATTTAACTTGCTTTTTTAGTACATGTTTCTAGTTTGGGAGGGACAGTGTTTGCCACTGCAGTTCTCCTGTCTCTGGAGTCCCTCCACCAGTTCTGTCTGACTCCCAGGTGGAGCTGTGGGGAAGGGCTGGGAGGTCACACATGGCCTTTCTAAGGCTAAGAAATTTGATAAGGTGATTTACTTACAAAAGGTGAAATATTTCCTTCAGAAGATGCACGTGATGCTCTAACAGGATGAGGTAGTAGGTTGTGTGGTTTCAGGGTAGTGATTTTGCCCCAATCAGGAGATAACTATACAACCTACTGCCTTCCCTGATAGGCAGCATAACAACATCAGTGTCTTAATTCACAGAGAAACCAGAGCTAAAATACACTCCTGAGATATACTTCTGAGACCAGCAAAGTAAGTCTAGATACAATTGTTGTTATCCTGTCCCTAATAGCTCTAAATTTAGATTTTAAGTGTAGATTTTTGATAACTGCCTGCAAAGTAATTATCCTTTTTTAAGTCTTTATCATGAAAAATTACATTAAAGAAGTTTTATTTATTTCAAAGTTTGCCTGCTCTCGATCTGTTTCATTTCTGGTTTATTTGAGTGGGATGAAATTACTGGGGGAAATTATTCCAAAACTGCTATGAACTTACATTCAGGAAGTTTGTATTTCCTTGACACCTAAGTTTGAGTGCAACTCATTTTGCTAGCAATGCACTGGTTTTATTCAACTTTACCTCTTTCTCAGGAGTCTTGCAGTGTTTTACAAACAGTGCTAGGTTAAGTCACACATTCTTCAGCAGGTAAGCTTTATATTGCAAGGGAAAACTGTAACAAGGAAAATCAAGAATAAGAATTAAAAAATCAAAACAAGATATCTATTTAGTCCCTCAGTTTCTCGTAACAGGCTCATTTCATGACATTTAATGCCCCTGAAAGAATTCTCTGCTATCTAAAAAGCACAAATTGCATCTGAAAACTATGGACAAAAAATATTTGGTCATTAAAGATATTTTGAGAATATGAATTTTAGAGTTGTACAAGAAAAAATCTGCGGAAGAAAGGGAATATAACAACAAGGTGCTGGGTTTGGTTGTAGACAGAGAAATTGTTCTTCCACATGCAAAATATACCAGAAAATAGGAGTCCTGTAAACCTTAAGGTTACCTTGAGACCAGAGGTATCAGACTGGTTTTGTATAATCGTTAGTATATATTTGGATTATACAACATCCTGTTACTGTAGACTGCAGTGAAAATTGAAGGTAGTTGTAATCCTGTGTTTCTGTCTGACGTGCTACACAAAGGCAAGCCCGTCTTCCCTGAAAAACTTTCCCCTCATCTCCATAGCTGGGAAACTGTGACATGAATGGTGAAAGCAAATGGAATAACTTGTGGTACAGTCAGCAGCAAAAGTGGGTATTTTATTGCCTCTCTGGTTCAAAAATACCACATGTTATCTGGAGTCAGGTGGTATTTAAGGTCATTCAACACCTCGAACGAGGGCTTTTTGTTCATACCTTTCCCAAAGGTTTGGAAGGTTGTTTGACTTGGGTTCATAGAGATGGATAAAAGCTGTTGGTACAGGACAAAAAGCTGGTGCATGTCTGAAACACCCACAGGAGAAGAGGCAATACTGTGGCTGGTTTTAATCTTCTCCATTCCTCTGGCTGTGCATCTCTTAATTCTCTTTCTTGCAGACTCAGGGCTGCAGTGTGAACATGAGACAGCTGGGTAGTGATTGCATTGTGTGTAGCCTAAAATATCCTGCTGCTCTCCAGGATGCAGAACAGGCAGGATAGCACAGTATTCGGTAAATACAGAGCGAATGTTCTCTCTGGGACCATGAGGTTAACAGAGGGAAAACGCTGCCCACGTTCTACAGCAGCCTGTAAGATCTCAACTCTGAAGTGGTTTTCAAATCTTCTGGCTCTGCCTGGGTCAGCATTTTGTTCTTGGTAATGAGCTGTGAGTTTTCAGATTCTAGTCATTCTAGCAATCCCATTAAAATAAAGGACCAAAAATATCCATAGTGTTCTCCTCTCTAGGATCAACTGTAAATGCAAAACCATCTGCCTGTACTTGGCAGCATGTGAGCCTGCAGATAATCAGGCCTGTCCTTATCAGTGGCTGTCATTACAGCCAATGACACTCCACCAGAAACTTGAAAGCACAACTAGGGGGCACTGAGGATTTCCCAGAACTTCATATGTTTGTATCCAAGTATAAGCAGCAGCTTGGCCTACTGGAATCACAAGAGGAAAACCGCTGGGGTTTTTTTAAAACTTGAGTCAGCATTACCGCTTCTTGCGGTCTCATGCTGTTTGTTGCAAACATCAGGTGTGAGGAAAGACCTTAATCATGAGTACACATAACATCACGTGAGAAATGTTTATCATGACATGCACTTTCATAGTGTGTGTCTGCTTAAACATCTCTCTTCAATTTAGTGTGCCAGCAAGTATTCATCAGTGAGCAGAAACTTAATACATCTTGCTGGAACAAAGCCTGTACATTTGTTTCTAACAGGCCAGGTAAAAATTGGTGGGTGTTGGATTTTCTGTGAGGCCAGGATTTCTGTTATTGGTTTCCCTTCTGTGCCCCGGAGAAAGTGTGTGGTGTTTTGAGACAAGGCACAAAGAAGACATTGAGCAATGTCAAGGAACTCCCTGACACTGAAGCCACCATTGAACTTTGGATCTCCAGTGTGTGGATATGTGAAGCGTTCTGCTCATTCTTCCTTTTCAAGGCTCTTACAGTTTGGTTGGGTTTTTAAACATGAACAAACTTCCTTATTCTCTCAAACCAGTTACAAAGTGTAGAAATTTTTACTTCATTTGGAAAAACACTAAAGCAAAGGTAGATGTTTGCAGACAAGCCTAATAACTACCCTAATGACATGTGCTGCCAGCCCCACCTATGAACATCCAGCCTTGCCCCTCTGTGTGGGAGCCATGGAGTGCCAGCTGCTGGGGCTCTTCCTCCATGGCTGCAGCAGGGAGGCAAAACCAGGGAACACAGGAGTAGTTCCAGGGCACTCTGCCAAAAGGGCAAATTGCAAAGGGGTATTTATACTGGAGGAGGATCCAAAAGCCCAGTAGGACTGTAGCTGGTGTGCCAGGCCGTGCTGGTACAGGTGTAACATGGCACACCACTTCTTGCTAAACAGGAGGGGCAGTTGCAGTTGCAGGGAAAGAGCTGGTGCTCGTTGGGAAATTCAGACAGCCCTGCCTTCCCTGGAGAAAGGGTTCCCACACAAGGCCTGGTCCCAGCATTGTGCTCTTACTGGGAAGTAAACAGTAGACTTACAGAACCACAGAATATCCTGAACTGGAAGGGACCCACAAAGATCATTGAGTCCGACCCCTGGCCCTGCACAGACACCCCAGAAATTGCACCCTGTGCATCCATGAGATCGTTGTCCAAATGCTTCTGGAGCTCTGGCAGCCTTGGGGCCGTGGCCATTCCCTGGGGAGCCTGTTCAGTGCCCAGCCACCCTCTGAGGGAAGAACATTTCCCTGATATCCAACCCGGACCTCCCCTGACCCAGCTCCAGCTGTTCCCTGGGTCCCATCCCTGGTCCCAGAGAGCAGAGCTCAGTGTTGCCCTTCAGGAGGAAGCTGCAGACTGCAATTAGGTCCCCCCTAATCCCCTTTTCTCTGACTGAACTGACCAAGTTCCCTCAGCCATTCCTCATAAAGGCCCCTCCTTCACCATCCTCCTTTGGATGGTATCCTCCTTTGTCTGTCCTTTGGATGCTGTATAAGAGCTTTAGGTCTTTCTTATTGTGGTGGCCAAAACTGCCCAGACCTAAGAGCGGCATGCTAATCTTGTATGACAGGAACATTAACAAAACATTTTAAAGCTATATTGGCATTGCTCTGATCCATGTGACTCAAAACCATGCATGAAGGCATCCAGGTATTAACTTCCATTACAACAACTATGGGAGATGAGAGCCTAGGAAGATGTCTGTGTGGATCTGGGATTCGGATCTGGGATTCAGTGATTTGCATGCTCAGATTTCACCAAAAAATCAGTGCCAGCACTGCTTAACAAAGCAAGACAAAGGTATCAAAAACCCTAGTCTGAAATAGCCACTGGTTTTCAAAGAAATCTGTATTCCTAAGTCACATGGACACTTTCAATTGTTCTACAGTTAAAAGTAATGAGAACCAGTCATGCTACGCATTTGATGGTATAAAGACTTTTGTTTGGTTGTGGGATACTGTTCAAGCCTAGTGTCCAACACAAATCAAAACCCAATGAGGAACCAGGTTAAGAGACAATGAGTTGCAAATTAGTTCCCTGATGTGTCTTATGTTCATGTTCCAGAGGTTCTTACTCCAAGTTTTCCCTGTCCAGCTTGCTTATACAAACATAAACAGTATTTCCATCCTCAAGGAGCCCAAGTGAGATTTTATATAGCAAACAAAGTGTGTTAAGAAGGTTTCTCAGTCAGCTGAAAGTGAGCAGCAGTTTACACATTAGTATCTGGTTTTAATTAACACTTGGAAGAGAGTGAGAAACACTTGATGCACTTTGAAGTAACACAAATAAAAGTACCACTCTTCGATGGTTCTCAATGTAAACATCTAAACTGAAAATGAAATTGTTCCTGATATGGTAAGTTAGCATTTCCCTTTTGTGAAAAAAGGCAGTTTAACCCTTTACACAACAAGAGAGGTCCTTTGAACATCTCGCTTTTTGTGATGAAAACATCTCACTTGTAGTGAAATTAAAACACACTTCACAGCACTCAGGCCTCTTGGAGGTTTCAGTCCAGCCTCGGACTTTACAGTCTTTCCTGGGCAGATTATTCCCATGTGGAAGCATACGCTCTTCTCTCTGGCTTCAACCTGGATTTGGTACTGTTTCTCACATCTGGTAAAAAACTACCCTGCAAGCTTGATAAATAATAGTGTAGCAGTGACTATTTGAAAATCAGATGGGGAATCCCATAGGCCCTATTTTTATTTAGGCTTGACTTGCTGGCTCATTCCAGTGACCTTCGCTGAGGTTTGGCATAGGATACTCATGGTTGCAACTTACTTTTTTTCCTCCTTTTTATATAACTTTTTTTCCTCCAAAATTTCAACATGGCCACAACTTTGGTTGTATTTCCTTTTTCTCTCCTTTTTTTTGCTTTTTACCATGGGTAGAATAAAATGATTTATGGCCCAGGATTCAATGATTTACCTTTTATTCCTGCATCTTAGCAAAACTTAGAGTCTGAGTTTGGAAGTTCAAATGGACAAATATATTTTCATTTCATTCCCCTTTGCAATTCATCTTTTCCAAAGTTTAATAAGTTTTAACTGTAGCACAAAGAAACCTTATAAAAATATTACATTCATCGTATTATACTAGCTGGCAGAAAAAATAAAAATTTATTCACAATTTTTATTAAAACTTGAGCAAAATTATTATTAGGAAAGTCTCCCTCGGAAGGCTTCAACACTTGAAAGGCTTTTCCCACTAGAGCAAAGAGAAAGAGATTTTACTGTGTAGAATATGGTAGCATACCCCTAGCTCCAGCTCTTCCCAGATTCCCAGTGGAGGGGCTACACTTGCATTGGTTTGGGTGAGTGTGTGGGCACACACCCTGCACCGGCCATCGCTCACATACAGCTCGAAAGGCTGTGGTGATGGTGGAGCTTTCCCCAACCCAGTGCTGTGGCTGCAGCTGGACGCAAGAGTGGCTTGGCCACAGGTGAGCCCAGCCAGGTGGTGGTGGTTGGTTTTCACGGGTAATGCCAGGTGGAGGCAAACCTGGGCACGCACAGCGTGAGCAGCAGTCAGGCCATGCTCCCACCTGTAGTGTGTGGCACATCCCACAGGGCATTCCCACCAAAGGCAGATAGGTGTGCTGTTCCCCAAGGAGTATTTTATCACTGTTCAAGTCTGGAGACCTCAGAACTCTTTTTTTTTTTTGAGGCAGGTGTTCTCACCTCACCCCAAGGGCAGATGGGCTCCAGTGGCAGGGGCCAGGCTGTGGCCGCCTTCCCAGCCTTCCCCCCAGTTCTCCCGTCTAAGGCCTCTCCAGACTGATTTACGGCTCCCTCCCAGTGCCTGGGATGGAATTAGAGTGCCTTGTATTACATGGTGCCTTCCCTGTTACTCTTGCTGCACACCACAGATTTATGATGGCTTTTAAGCCAGGCAGCACAAAAAGAAATATGATCTTAACAAAATATAGAAGGGCCCAAAGGAGGTCAAAGTGTGGGAGCTGAACACTATATGGTGATCCAGGATTTCCTTTTATTTACAGCTCACACCATTTCAATCTCAAGTGGATTTGGGCTGTCTCAGGCAGCCCTACCCCACATAATCCTCTGAGCCCAGAGACTTTGCCATCAGCGGATGTCTTTCATTACAATTTAGCACATGTAGGAAATCCCAAAATGCCTCTGGTGAATTAAATGAATTTTAGACATAGAGTGCTAGAAAGGCACACAGCATCGGGGTGGGTAGGAACCCCACATTCATCCGGGCAGGCTTTCTGTCTCCTGACGTCTCCCACTGTGGCACTAGCTGAGGATATTCCAGGTCAGTGGTGTCCTGCAGAGCTTCTCTGCTTTCAGTACTGAAGGAGAATCATTTGTGAGAGTCCTTCATGGAGACATGGAGCAAAAGCTGTGCCCGATTGCATCGCTGGGACTGTGGGACAAGGAAAGTAATGCTGTAAGCAGTTCTACTTTATAGCTTTATTTACATATATTCATCAATTATTCCTAAACTGTAGCACATAGGAAGAATAGAAGCTTTGCCCTTAGCCTCCAGACAGATAATGTGAGACCTGCAGCAAGTGCAAGATGCCTCAGGCACAAGGGCAGAGCTGCAGGGAGTCACCTGCAGGACTGTGGCCTGCCTTAAACACTGCCTCAAACTGCAAAGTGAAGCAGCTGGCAAGGGGGAGGGAATCTGTAATTACAGCCAACAACTGACTCCTGAGCCAGTGACTACTGCTGAGAGCCTGGTCTTGAACCAGAAGCCAAGAACAGGAGCCTTTTCTCCTGGGTGAGGGCTGTAATCCCCTCCAGCTACAGTAGCATTCTATCCATTAATAAAACAAGGTCTGATGTGCTCCCTTTCATTCAGATTTATTATCATTATTTCTCTATCTGAGGAAAGAATTTTTTCTCCCTTCTAGCCTAGGGCTATAGAAGGTTCCCATGGTGTGGGGGTTTTGTTGGGTTTATCTGGGGGGGATGCTGGTGATCTGTTTCTTTTTGAAATGCACACAACAGTTCATATAGTAGTTCACCTGCTCTTCTGAGTTTCCAGAGCAACAGCCTCTCCAGTTCTCCAGCTGCTTTTTGCTGCTCACACTGTAACCCCTTTCTAGAGCAAGGAGAGTTGAACCAGGCTGGTGCCCAGGTGTTCTTCAGGAATTTCACAGGCCACGAGTCCACATCCGAAGCACCTTATTTTTAGAAGTCTGGACTCTTGAGATGTAATGTAGACATCAGCACTGGTAGTCACCACAAAACTGCCTCCTCTTAACCAAGTTCACAGGTGACTCACATTTACAAAGTAAACAGCACCCCTTTAGTTTTCAACACAGAGTATGGTTAAAACAAATAAACTAGTTGCTGGAGGAGGCAACTAGTCCTAGGCAACTAGGCAACAATTTGCAGGAGGTTTGGTACTCTGTCAGTCACCCACTGACAGAATACCAAGTGCTATTGCCATGTCTTTCCCAGGTGCAGTTCCAAAGCCTGGGCTTTGCCTGAGAAGGTCTCAGCAATGGATGCTCTCCTGGGATTCCAGGTCTCCTCCAAACTGGCATCCAAAGAAGGGTGAGTGATATCACAAAACAGATGTGTGGCCTCCCACTGGCCTTGGGATTCTTGTGTTCCCCATCTCTCTATTTTTCAACAGATTACTGAATTTCTCATGCTTATATCCTCACAGTATGTGCTGTTTTTCATGACATCAAAACATCTTGGAAATATTAACACTACAGCACATGTTTAAGTGTAACATCAAATCAGTCAGTTCTTGTGTATTTTGAATAAGCTGTATCACTGATAATTTGACATATGGCAAGACCTGGTACAATATGAACATGCTGCCTCCTTTTTTCCTTACTGTAGCTTTGATGAATGCCCTCATGAGGAGTTTCTGTGTTTTTGCCAAGTGGTTGTCCTCAGCTTAGTCTTGCATTATTGATAATGTGGAAAAGGTGAAGAGGAACAACTGGATCCTGCCTCATGCATTAACAGACCTAGGGAAGGGCATATTCAAAGTGGTCAGAAAGAGATGTTTTTCACCAGGCTGTTAAGATAAATCAGTGGAGATGGTTTCTGTGGAAGGTGCTGTGGTGCCCCTGGCACCTCAACAGGCCATAGGTGTATGTGGATGAGCACAGTGTACATAGCACTCCTGTCTCAGCTAAGGGTGGATCCTGAGAAGGACAGAGCCTAATTTTTTGAAATAACTTTTTCAGTTATGTTTAAAAGTTGTGAAAGGCTTTTTTTTTAATGGCAGGAGCACTGGCTTGAAAGAGTTTTGGTAAGAAGCTGTCACAGTGCTACACTTGCTGTCCTTTAGCTGATTTTCTCTTTGGTATGTTTTCTTTGCAGAGGTGACTTGGCTTGAGAAGTGTAGTGGAGATAAATCTCAGAGTCTCTGTGTGTGTGTGGGTCCCCCACTTTGGCCAGGGTTGGACTTCCAGCTGAAAGCAGCCTGAGTTGACGGCAGACTTTGCAAGTGGTAGTCACTTAGTTTGCTAATCAGTAATTTTTGAATTGTGTTTCCCTGCCTTGGTAACACACTTGGCTTGTGCAAGAGCCATGAAGAGGTTCCTCAGATCCCACTTCTCCTGTCAGGAGCCTCTTGCCTGTGCACTTGATATGTGTGCTTAATTATAACCATCCCAGTAGGACACAAAACTCATGTTTTATGATAGAATGAAGTCACAGCCTAAACTATGTTGCACTTCTTGCTAGGCCGTGTAAGGCATATTTAAATGAAGAAAGGTCAAAATACTGCACCAGCATAGAAAGAGACACATGATGTCTTTGTAGAACAGAGATCATCCTGTGTGCTTCTCTGCCAAGGTTTCAGCAAGCTTAAGGGCACAAAAAACGAACTTTTCTATTTAGTAGGGCCAGGAAATGTTGTAAGAACAGTCAGCGAGCGGATGTCTGAGGGGGCTGAGCCTTTTACACTTGCTGTGGCTTTATGCCTCACACTTTCAGGAGAACACAGCCTCTTCTTTCCTATGCACCCAAAGACAGACCTTACTGATAAAGGAATAACAGATATTTCTGATCAGCTCTAAGCTTTGAAGATGTTCCTTCTTCTATTGGTGACACATCCAGGTCCAAAAAAGCCAAAAACTCCTAAACATACCTGCAGTTTTCTGCTTCTTAGCTACAAGCAGCAATCAATACGGAAGGCCTGTAAACAGTGCTCTGGCTATGTAGTGTCCTTCATCTCAACTGTGGGCTGTAGGAAACCTCAATTCCTTGACTGCAATAAATGCTGCAGGCTCCACAGCCAAGCAAAACATTTAACTAAAAGCAGATAGATAGATAGATAGATAGATAGATAGATAGATAGATAGATAGATAGATAGATAGATAGATAGATAGATAGATAGATAGATAGATAGATAGATAGATAGACAGATATCTGCTGATGCACTCTCTCCCTCTGGCATCTGAAATAAATATAGATCTCTTCTGGAGGCACTGGGTGATTTAGATTTCAGTCTCCCTTAGGAAGCCTCTCATCTGTCAGTATCCAGTGATTGCCTTGTGCATTCCACATAAAGACTTTCTGATAACCAAAGGCATCGACCTCCCATTGCTTTCCATGCCTGGTGTTACCAGCTCATGAGTTATTTGCCTCTTTTGAGAGGCTCAGCAACACTCGGGAATTTTAGGGGGGGCTATGTTTGGGAGTTCATGGGTATGGCAGCACCCGTGCAGTGCATGATATTTTGGCTTTCAGGAAGCTTGGTGACTTTGAGGAAATATCTTGCTGATGCTTTAGCACCAGACAAGCCCTGCTCTTCTATAAACATTTAATGAAATGTAGTTTCTTGTTATTTGTGCCCTAAGTCTCTCCTAGCACTCCACACTGCAGCCTGAACTTGCCTCTTCTTCCTTAAATGAAATTATCCAGGGCATTGTCAAGCAAAATCTTTAATATTTCCAGTAAGGAAGGCCCCACCACTTCTCTGGGAAGCCTATTGCTCAATTGTTTTCTGGCTGAAGAATTAATTTTTCCTACATCCCGAAGGAATTTCCCCTAAACTGTCTTGTGCCCACAACCTCCTGTCCTGGCACCAGGAATCCTTTGGAAAAGAGTGTCTCCATCTCCTCTAGACCCACCTTCTTTGGATGTTAAGAGATACTGACTAGACCCATCCTGGGCCTTTCCTTTCCTAGGCTGAATAAAAGCACTTCCTTTAGCCTCTCTTCATATGTCAGGTTCTCCAACCCTTTCTCCAGTGGACCCTCTCCAGTTCTACAGTGTCTTCCAATATCCTTCATTTTCTTGAGCTGGGGGGCCAAAAGTGGGCATTAAAATCCAGGTTCATCCTAACAAGTCCTGAGTAGCTGTGGCCTATCAATATGTTCATGCAGATACTGGAGTAAAAGGATAAAAAAAAAATCTAAAATTCATCTTCAGTATACAGAATTCATTTCTTTCGGTACCAAAACAAGTCCAGAAAAAGAGATTAACTCTCTCTGATTGCAAGGTTCTTATACAAAGATGAGACCTAAAAAAAAAAAAAAAGAAAAGAAAGGAGAGTAAAGCAGGGAGAAATGAGTTCAAATCATGTAAGAAATCCCAATATTTGAAGCACAGTAATATTAGTAATATTCTGTAGAAGACAAAATTTGATACACATTCTGAGGAGAAAATTCTACCTATCTCTTCTTACATTCCTTCTCATTGAATGATAGAGTCAGTGTGCTAAATATTTATTCATTTATCTATTTTAAGTTTTCATTGCCTAGCATACAGGAGTCCCTAAAAGGCAGAGTGAGGCCTAGATGTGCACTAATAGATTGGTGTTCGTGATTAATGCCTTGAATGCTAAACTGTGTCCAGCCTGATGCAAAGCAAATTTTTAGTGGGCTAAAGGTGCTGCCAGCCAAGCTGAGGATGAAACTCTTATGATGATACTTGTGCATTCTCTCCTAAAGGAGAAGGGAATCCTGAAAATAGAAAATTAGAAGCAGGAGGAAGGGAGGACACACGGAATGATTTAACACGTGATGGAAATACAACTGAGATTGCATATGTGCAACATGAACAGGTTGGAAAAATAATTAGTTGAGCTGGGAGCAAAATGAACCTCTAGTGGAAGAAGTTGGCTTAGTCAGGAGATAGAAATCTGATGCTGGAGAGAGTCTGAAGCTGAGCCTGATCAATCTCATTTGAGTTTTTCAAAATACAAATTCCTCCTGCTCAGCAGGACATTTTCTAGTGAACGGAGTATACAGTGGCCTAAAATAACTCCACTGAATTGGTCTTCAAAGTGAGTTTGTCTCAAGCAGTGTCTGAACTCTTTAGTGTGTGAGATTCTATAAAGCAAGCAGAAGGATCTCCTGCAATTCAATATCCAGCAGCTGTCGAAGCTTTTAAGTTCCTCTTGTGAAAGAGGCAGTCATGGAAAGCAGGGGAAAAGAGGTTTCAGAAACACTGTTACTGACTTGCAGGTGTAAACATCCAGCAGAGATCGAGGCACAGGCAACTGGCAGGGAAGATTGGGAGAGACATGGGGAAGCTGCTCAGGAAGATCATGTTTCAGCACTGCCAGGACTGTCAGTGTGCATATTAAAGATGGCAAGAATGAAAAATTAAATACTAGATTAATATAACACATCAAGCTGAAATAAACTGGATCTGAAGAGAAGCTGGAGAATGATCAGGCTGGGGCATCCATGATAACAGTGGGGATAGATGGACGGATGTGGAAGTGTTACATCTACAGATACATCCCAACTACAGAACAAACACTTCAGCTCACAGACATTGGGAATCCAGGGTAGAGCTTCAGCTGCCAGACGTGCCTGAGATTCTGGGAGATGCACGTGAAGCTCCCTGCTAAAAGGTAGAAACGGAGACATCTAAAATATGAAAAAATTCTCTTTCAGAAAGTCCCTAAAGAAGCAGTATAAATTAAAAAGAACAGCATTGAAACATTAGCTATGACTTACAAACCCCCAGTATGATTCTGTCTTAACATCTTCCTTCCTCACTTCCTACTTATTTAACAAGTTTCAATGTACAATAGTGCCTTTATACAAAGTTTCAATTCTTTTGCAGCAAGTGTTACTGAATTAATATAAAGCTCCTCTTTGAAAGAAGTTACTTTCCCTTTTGGCACTTCTAAATATTTCTGTTTCAACTTCGTGCTCCTTTCCCCCCAAAATCTGAGTTACAAAACTACTTCCTTCAGTCCCCAGTGGAGGCTTATTTGTATTGGCTTTGATGTGAGCAGTTTAGCTGCTTGGTTTAATGTTAACCTTTCAGGGGAAGGGTTTATTCAAAATGAATTACACAGCATGAAATCTTAAAAGCCACAGTGAGATGATCATGGAAAAAATGCATAACAGGTTTGGTTGGGGAAAAACGTTATAGAACTGATGTTCTTCCCTGAAAAAGGAAAGTACAGGTGGTATCTTTGTCAATCTCCCCAGTGGAAACAATAAGCAAGATTTTGACAGCTGATTAACTGCTGCAGCTAAAGAAATTGAACTCTGACAGTCACACAAAAATCAAAAAGACAAAAATAGTCTAAATAAGAGCTGGATGCTTTCTAAAAATATTAAAATTAACATCAGGTGGCTTTCCAAGAAGTAATTGCAGGTGCTATAGACTTGAGGAGATAAAACCTCTGGGGCAGCTACAGTGTCTGGGCAAATTTAGGAAGTCCAGCTGTAATGTTCAGAAATATGAGATAGATGGATGAAGGCACTGGCCAGTTGGCTGCCACTGACCAGAAAATGTCCTAAGCAGCATGGACATACAAAAAAGCTCGACTGCTTTGGCTCATACTGACTGAGAGAAACCACAGCAGCAAGGAACTTGCAAAAGGAAATTAAAAGCCATCAAGATTCCTTGACATGGAGACAAAGATCCATCAAGTATTTCAAATTTTCTTTTACTTTGGATACAGTTGTCAGTGTTCATAGACCCCAGCATGACTGCCATAAGAGAGAATGGGAGGCCATTACTATAAAAGTCAAAATTTTCTAGGGGTACAGCATCAGTCGAGACTGAAGAATGATCTTGCTGCTCCTGCTTTGGGGGCAATAAACTAGAATACACCTCAAACATAAAGAGTTGGAGTGGGGATAGGAAAGATGGAAGCAATTGTTTTACCTCAGAATAACTACAAAAGGCAAATATCAGCTGTAGAGGAAAATGACTTGTTTCAGCATTTAGGCAAAAGCCTTCCTTGCAGTTATAATCCCTGCCTTGCTACCAGCCAGATGTTGTCCGTAAAGGAAAATTCACCAACTCGTCAAGTACCACAGGTGTATGAAAACCCACTAATTTTATACTGGCTAATTAGTTCAAACTCATTCCACAAAGTCACTGTAATTTAACTCATCAGTGCTCTAAAATGGCTGAGATAAGTAGGAGTACCAGTGCCAGATAAAACCCAGAAAGAAGGATGGAGATATTGAGTTTCTGTGCTTGCAAAACCCAGCCCAAACCCACCAGGTGGTGGCAGGAGAAGTTTCTGGGATTGGTCACCACATACAGTTTTTTTTACTCTCCCTTATATAGTGCAGAGCAACAGCTGATGGTGTTTTGGGTTTCACTGGAGGCATTTGTGGAGAGAAACCACATTGGGCCTGAATATAACAATGAAAAAAAAAAGTCTCCATGGGTCGCAAGAACACATGGAAGAAAGTAAAATTTATGGAAGAGCAATACCGTTTCAGCTTTTTCTGGGAAGGCTGCAAAGATATGTAAAGTGCAAACAATAAGGACAGTATAATTAATTTGCTTACGAGGCAACATAAAGTCACATGAGACAGGCAACCCAGAAAGGCTGATGTAATACAAGAAGGGAGATTTTACAGCCTGTGCAGAAAGAGTCTTCAAATTGTGGTGGGGTTTTTTTGTGAAAAGCTGTGCATGGAGGAGGTTCTCAGAAGTGGCTGAATCAAAGCGTTTTGAAATTTGTCTGTGAGGGGATGCCCCTTTGGCCTGAGTGCACCAGGGAAAACCTGTGGTGTGGGCACTTGGCAGAAGGGCTTCCTCCCCTTGTCCTGTGTAGTGTTTTGAGATGTGGGTGAGATGTCATCATAGCTGTGTCTTCCAGTGGGACATGTGTGTGCTCTACCCACCCTGCAGGGTTTGGGGCTGTTGATGATAGGAAGCTCAAACCCCTCTGGACTCGCATCACCTCTTTGCACATCCCTAAAAGACCCCAAATACTCCTGCAGCTGCAAGGATTTCTCAGTGTTACCTTGCCAGTAACACACAAGGCGCATTCTCATCGTCTTAACTCGTGCTCAAACCATTATCAATATTTGTTCATCTCAGGCCCTTTCAGAGCTGTGTTACAGTTTTACCTGTGATCCTCTGCAGTAACATGTGAACCCCTTGTTTTCCTGGTACATCTGTTTCCAGCTGGAGAGGAGGATGGGAGACAAACACTTACTGACATAATTGTGCAGCTAAAACACACTTCTGGCTCTGAATGCTAGAGAAATGACAGTCCTCTGCCAGCTCATGGCCTCTGGAGCATGGGGCATGGGCTTTATCACATGCAGCAGTCAGCTACAGATTAATAGAGAAAAGAATACCTTTTGTCCTGTGAACCACATTGGCCACAGAATTACGCTATTATTTCTTTCTTCAACTGCTTTTCTGGTTCAGTTCCAGTTCAGCTCTGCCTCAGCAGAATCCCAGCCAGGCTGAATATGAATTTCAGCTGAACCAGAATCTCTGCTGGTTCAATGTTCCTTTCTTGTGGTACACAAATTAACTAGGAACTGGAATGCAATTCAGATTTATGAGTACAAGAATTATTTTTTTACTCTCATAGTTGTATGTGTTTCAGCTTCTAAGTCTTCCTGTCTATTGGAGCAAGAAGGAGGGATGAGCAGAACATGTATTCTATGTCAGCAAGTTACAACATAAGGAAGAGATTAAACAACCCCTGCAAACACCTCCTACAAATCTAGGAAATGGGTATTACCCATACCAGAGGCCTATGTAGAGACAAAAAAGAGTAGACACTCTCAACTTTGGGTGTTTTAAACCCAAAACACTACAATCTGACTGAAAGTCTGTGACTCAAGCCTTCCTCTGCCAAGATCAGGATTCGTTTTGAAAATCTATAATGAGCTGAACCCCAATTTCAATGTACAAAAAGTGAATTTAACTTTTCAACCAACCACCATCCTGTCACACCGATAAAACCGGGAAAAAATTATCAATTACTAAAACACATAATGAAGTATCTTTTGAACTGGAAGAGGTCAACTTATGTTTCCCCAAGGGTCATTATACAACTTTACAGCACCAGACTATATATTATTTGAACCCTATATTTCTAAATGAAATAGCTTTGTAGTTCTCACTTTTTACGTGACTGTTTTTCTGCAAGACTAAATGAAATGTAGTGCTGATTTCCTCTCAGCTCTCTCAGTTTTCTGTACACACACACATATATACAGTATAGCATTAATTCTTGGTATGTTTATGCAATGCCTAAGTCATAACAGCCTATTTAAGTAAATTTGACTACCAAGTCTACATTGGAGAATCTCTTCCCCTTAACTTTTCTCAGCATTTAAATCTACTTGCAAAGTTAGTGAATAAATTCTGACAAAATCCTGTGGTGCAAAGGTACGTATTATTACTATTGCTATTAATGCGCTCTTTGGAGACAAGGCAAAAGGCATTCACTTCAGCCGACCTGTACTACAGGCGTTACAGCACAGAGAGATTTGGCCCCATATTCTCCCCCTCTTCCCCATTCTTTGGACCTTGAAACCTTTCTGCATATAGTAATTTAGCAAAAACTGTGATTCTGTACTGTCATCTGACTTCCGGGTCACCTGTGCAGGGACACAGCCAGGACACGGCTGGATGAGCCACAGCCAACAGTGCCACAGTGTTCCTGGTGTAAATCCTCACGCGGCGCATCACTGCTCCTTGGGGAGGATTGCAGAGTATTTTGGACTTGGGTAAATTACAACCATGAGCTTCTCGTGTGCCAACTAAAACAGCACAAAATAGAAAAATTCTCCCCCACGCCCAGCAGTGGCAAGGCTTTCACCAGAGCGAGTGCAGCCATCCAGCTATAAATAGCAACTTCCCTAAAATTAGATGGAACTGGCAGGCTCTGGGCCATGAATGAGAGCACTGTTAATATGCTCATCAGGTACTGGAAGGGTTCCAAATCTGACAAGGCCTGCTACGGCACAAACGTTCTGTGCCTGGAAAAATGAGCAGGAACAGCTGAATGAATGGGGCCAGGGATGTTTTCCTAACTGCATAATAATGTCACAGACTGCCTGACGATGCTGGTTACACTTAAAGGAGTACTGCAAGTAGGGATATTTATCCATATTTTTTACTGCTTTGCTTATGCTAACAGAAAATGAATAAAGAAAGGTGGGAAATAATTTAGGGGGAAATTAATATCGAGATACTTAGTAAAGTTAAACCAAGCTGGGTAACAGTGTAAACTTTAGTATGTAACAGCTTTTGGCTGTTTTCATTCAGAAATGGTTAAGGCTTTTCTGCACTCCTCCGTGGTGATTTACTGACTAGTGAATAAAAATATGAGTTGATGGTACACCAGGTACTCGGTACGAATTGGCTGTTCCCTTGCTATGGAAACATCAAAAATGCTATTTGGCTTTCTGCAGTTCAAAATAGACCCTATAGCATAGAAGGTGCCATTGTGGTCCCAAAATGGCAGAGAAACTTCAACAGCACAGGTGGTGTATGCTGACCTTTTTTCTAGTGTAGCACCATTGAAATCAAATCACTCATGCACCTGCTATCAATCAGCCCACACTTCCATATATAGCCTTTTCCCCCCCCCCTAAAAAAATTAAGTTACCTCATACAAAGGCACCTTGAGCGCATGTTGCATTTCCACAAGGGAAGTCAGAGCAAAGCAGCTGATGAATTGTGAATTTACACTGAGTTTATTGTACAGTGTGTCTCCCATGTTGATAAACCATTAGTTCACTTCAGTTTAATTCACTTTGAGCATGAATTAAGTTAAGGTAATTATGGCCAGCTGACTCCTAAATGAGTGTCCATAGAGAAATTATATATGCTTGAGTTATATTCACTTTAAATTCACATCTTTTTTTGTTAATTCACTTTGACATCCTGTGTAGAACAAACCATTGGGTATCTTGGACTTGTGCCAGAGCACCTTGAAGGTAGGGAAGGAGATCTTGAACTAGTCTCAACAGAGAGAAGAAAAATCAGATTCTCAGAGGCTACTAGATGAAAAATATGGAAGAATTTTTTTTTAAAATAGAAAACTTATAAATGGCTCAAACATAAAAAGATTTTTTGACATAACTATGATAATTTAATGTTTTTTATGAGAAACATTAAAATCAAACAGTATAGTACTGTTTCTATGCCCTTCTCAAATCAGCACTCATCGGCCATAAGAAAACCCCAAATTTACCCCACCATGTCACAGTTAATGTGATCATTTAAATGGGCTAAAGTATTTGCATAGCTTTTTTTTTTTTTCTGAATTCATCTGTTCATATGGCTGTATCAACTTGTTTATAATGTGCAGCATGCTTTGAGTCATTTGTAGCTTCATTTTCAGTCTGGCTTCAGGAAACAAGTGTGAGTTACTCTAACTCCAACTGGAAAACAATGACCCCTGGAAGCTGCTATTGCTCCAGTCCTCCTGCAGCTTTGCCACTGTCACATTAACAAATTGTATTAGTGGTATGAAGGCCTCACAAAGCTGTAATGAAAAGTAGGTTTTACCATAGCTTCCAGACAATAGTTTTTTGCTTAGGAGAAAGTTTGTGTAAACCAGCACTCTGAAATTTAACCCTACAGGGGTTAAAAAAAAAGACTGTTGTTTCTCAATGAGGGGATTTAATATTTGGGTTCACCACTTGATTAGCAAGGTTATGACCTTTGTTTAAGGAATAGCTGCTGTATTTTTAGCCCAATAAGAAGGAAAGCTTTGATGTCCAGAATGCTGATAGTGAAGTGTGTATTTTCACTGGGGAAATGTTCTGTGTCAGTGAGGAGCAGGAATGAAGTCTAATGAAGCCAAATGGGCTTCTTGAATAATTGCATGTGTGGGAGAGGAAACAACCAAAGTGACAAACTTACCAAAAGCTTTCTATATGAAGATATAAAACCTGTTAGGATATTGCTGTATTTCTTTTGGAAGACTGTGCACACACTTCTTAAACATAGTAATAAACGTGAAAAAAAGTTTCAGAAACAGAAATACCCTGGATTCTGAACTGAGATTTCGGTAGAAAAGATAATTAAACAAAAAGTGACAAGCAACTAATGGAAGTTCAGGCTCCACTTCAAAGTTGCAGATTACTCCATAATCCCTCCCATATTTCCAGCTCTCTCCCTTCCCACCGAGCCCGGACAGCTGCCACTAGAGGTCAGGTGTTTATCGCTCTCCTCAGTGTAATCGATCACCTCTCAGTCTTCTTGGTTAGGAATGAACCTGCCTGAAGACAAACTAGAAATCAGAGCTAGGATGAACTGCGAATTCACACCACGTTTATGTGTTCTTCACAAATCAGAACAGTTAAAATCTAGTTAGGATTTCGTGAGAAACCTGCAGGTTTTAGTGTGCTATGTACAAAGATAGGATTTCCCAAGGGGCAAAGAAAGCATGCATTGATTGAAGTGCTGCACCAAAACCAATAGAGAAGCTATCAATAATGGTGATGAAAATAATGGTTAGGTACAGTACGTGCAGGTTTGGAATGGTATAGGGCAAGTTTTGCTGTAATTTGCACCAGTAATGATTATTCTTCTCACACAATCAGTGGTTGCCAGCTAATGTGGTCTCTGCAAAAGAGAGTGCCAGCTGGACAGGCAGCACAAGCATGGGGACAAATCAGCTACTTTGCCCCAAAATGAGGGATGCTGGAGGATGGTCGGTCTAGGGCTGAAAACAAAGGAGCTAAAGGAACTGAGGGAGAGGACATGGCCAGCTGAAGGTCCCATCACACAAAATGCTTGGGAAATCAGGTTTTGCTTGTTTCCTGGCACACATGCAATGTATGTATAGCCAGAAATGGTTCTATTAATTTTTCCAACTTGATCTCAAGCTTTTTAGTAACTACACAGTCCATATTGCTACCTTGTGTAAAATGCAAACATAAGTTTTTATTGGGTTGGGTCTTTCCCAGTGGATGCAGTGAATACATACTAACACAAGTAGAGCGATCACTCCAGGTCCAAATGTATGCTCATTTCATCAATACTTATGTATTTTTATGGAGGATCATGATGATTTTCTGAGCAAGAGCTTAAGAAACAGTAGCCTAAGAAAAAAACAGAAGGTTAATTGTGTAAAATGATATGTTATTTAAATTAACTAAGCCGGCACAGGGAAGTGACATCCGAGGACTCCACTGAAGCTATTGCCTCCCAACTCCATATCTCCAGAGGGAGACATATTAAATGAGTTTATGGTGATGGATCCACAGGCCAAAGGCATGTGCAAGGGTATTTAGCAAGCAGCAGTTACAGTCACCTAAAAACACAGGCCCAGAAACTCCAGCTCATTCATGATGCTTCCAAAAGGACCAAACCCAGCTCAGCACAAGGAAGGAAATTGCCCCCTTCTCTTTCAGAAAGGTGTTCCTATGACATGCCTCTGTTCCACGGATCTAAGCAAGAGCAGGTATTTTGCTTTCTGTAGAAGAGATAAAAAATCATCTGCTATACTTCCTCTGTTGAATAAAGCAGTTGGGTTCAGTCTTTTGTCAAAAGCCATGCAGTAGCAAAGAAAGAGCTCTAGGCTATGTGGATGCAGCCCTGATCAGCCCCAAGCATCATTGCCATTCCACCACTTTAAACTTCTGGTTTTGTAAGCTTTTCATTTGAGACATGTCTCCACAGAAAAACCTGGAGAGCATCCACCTTCACTTTAAAAGGTGTTTCACCTGACATGCAGAATGTCTCGTGTAAACCGCACTGAGATTATCTTCCAAGCCTTTTCTTTCCTTCACTGCCTCTTTCAGAGTGCAGCAAATTCTCTTACAGAGATTTCTGTGATGGTAACAACAATCATTCTATATGTCTCAGAGCACAGTCTTTTACTCATTGGCATCACTATGTTTTCAAAATATTTTCCAGGTGTGGTTGAAATAACTAATTTGAATTTGTTATTTAATCTGTACCTCCATGCTAAATTGCAGAGGACCATCAGTGCAATGTCTTAGGACCGTGACAGGGTGAGAGGTGGTATAAAATTTCATCACTGAAAAACTCAAAGCACATCAATTCCAAATTTTTGGAGAGATTTAATTTTATCAACAATTAGAAAATCAAAATAATCTAAGAGTAAAAAGCTGGAAGTACCAGTCATACACATTAGCAATAAGATGTTTATTTAGGTTTGGGAGGGTGGGCTTTGGGGTTTTTTGGTAGAAGCAGTAAGCCTTTTTCTTTTTATTCAAAGGATACTGTTCTCAGCAGCAATATGGAAAAGGGTACAAGTTGTTTTGTCTCAGGTGTTTTCTGTCCTCTCCACCTTGTTTTTACCATGGTTTGACACAGTGCAAACACCGGTACAGAAGTCCACAGTTACTCAATGTTCATTTACTTCATGCAAATATTTTTGTTATGATAGTATCATTATTTTAGAGGATGGCACAATGGTCCTGTTACTATTTTAAACCAGCTGCTGGTAATATGAAACTAGTCCCAGAGTAGTTTAAAATGCTACTCTATAGTTTGCTAAAACTGGATTTAGAGTTTGCTTTAGTGGCTTTGATGACTACATTGCTCAGATCCTGCTGTGCCTTATACTTTGCCTGCTCAGAAGAGGGACTACAGCTTTTCTTTTCAACCAGAGAGAAATTTAAACAGCAAATATTTAACTTTTAGGCTTAAATAATTTCCGGGGGGTATTCTTTGTTATTTGTAGAGATAAAATTTTATAAGGATTAAAAAAAAATTAGTTTATGGGAAATCACCTATTTGTGTTATTGTAATGTCATAAGACAAATGCAAGGAGAAATGTTTTTAAATGACAGAGGAATGGTTCTATCAAGCAAATGTGAAAATAAATTCAGTAAGTGCGCACTCATCCTCATTTTGCAGAGAAGTCATGTATCTACATTGAGTGTTACAAGGTCAATCTAAAATATCACTTGTTATATCAAACGTCCACTTATTTGAGGGTGAAAGATCTGCATTCATGGTTGCAGCTGTTTTCTGCAGGGCTGAATTCTTACCAAATCTGATGACTCTACAGTGCCTGCACAGTTCTGGATGCAGCCCTGCAAGGTTTCTGTGCCAGCTGACAAATAGGAAGAGTAACTTTGTTAACAATGAGTGGCTGCACTTTGTAAAGCTAAGCCACTGCAGGTGGTTATGAGTCCTTTCTTTTCTGAAAAACAGTGCTTTTTTAATCCATTTAAAGCTGGGAGGGTTAGCATGCTGCAGGGTGTTCTCTGCTGCTGCCTTCATCTCTCTGGAAGTTCTGGCCCAGGTGTTTGGAGGCACATCAGTCAAAGGTGAACATATACAAGGAATACATGCATCCATATACTCCTGACCAAGGGATAATGTGTGACTGGTTTATGTGGTCTCCAGGAGAACTGGCCTCCTATCAGCTGCAGTTTTGCTGTGTTGACCACTTACACTTTCTGTAGCGATACAAGAGGAAAGCAAGAATGCAATTTTGCTGTTTGTTGGGGTTTTATAAAATAGCGGTCTGGCTTTGTCTCTCTTCTACACCAGTGAATCTGGCAAGGCAAAAATAACCACATTTTTGTCTCACAGAACCCCCCAAAAATAGGTAAAACCTGCTCACAGGAAATGGGATAGACAGGATGCACAGTACTGACAGAGGCAAAAGGGTGAAAATGTTAATAGCCATCCTGCCTCCAGGCTCCACTCTAAGTTCTTCACTGTCAAAAAAGTACAATTTGAAGGCCTCCGTTTCTTTCCTCCTCAATATCTCTGCATCTGGTATGTCTCAGTCCATTATTTTCCCTTTTTTAATACCAGCTTCCCACTCCTGAGCTTCAATCTGAACACCACCTGTAAAAATTGATGAAGGTGCCAAGTCCAGCAAGGCATTTACAGAACAGAGGTGCCACATCAGGCTTTCATTGTGACCGTTAGTGTGACCCTTGTGTCCTCAGGCTCTTCCTGGGAGTTTGCTGCTGCTGCGGCACAGGCCTCTCCGGGAGGAGCTGCCCCTGTTTTTTCTGCAGAGCACTCTGCTCTCTGTGAGGAATGAAGAATAACAGCGGTGGGTTCCAGTATGCACGGCACGAAGGATGTGACTGCCAAGAACAAAGGCTTGATCCTCGTCTTCCACAAAAAGAACGGCTCAGTGTACTTAGCACATTGCTCCAAGTGATTAATCCTGGGAATAAAGGTGGGGCTTTTTTCTAAGGAACATGAATGTTTTTTAAAAGTACATTTTTATTCTCTTGGAGCAGCAAAGCCTTACAATTGAATGACCTAATTTCTACCAGTCCTATCATGACTTGTGATGAGGAATGGAAAAACAGTATAAAATAGTAGCCTACAGTATCCAACATTTGTTCAATAATCTTTTTGATATCCAGGAGCTTATCAGAAAGCTCGTATCAGGTACAGACTGCTCTGGGTACAACCTGCTTGTTCTGGCTGGAGCAGTATCCAGATCAGCTACCCGAATTCAAAAAACTGCACATATTGCAGGAAGCATTCATTATTTTCATACATTTGTATTATCAACCTTTCCTTTTAACATAGGGTTTGTCTCTTCACTCTGAAGTAACTCTACCTAGAGGCTATTTAGTGAAGCGCCTTGCTGGATTTGGGCCCACTGGAAACTATTCATCACTGTTAACAGAAGAGAAAAGCAGGGCCACCAGATTATAACCAAATCTAAAACTGACTTCAAAGTACATTCTCTGATAGCACAATACACATCTTTAAAATTTGTGGACATGAGTGGATATCTGGGAAAAACGTGAAATCATCATTTATCCAAAGACAGCCTGACTTTCACAAACCATGGGGACAAATAAAATGTGCACACCTTCCAGAAACAAACACTGTAGTCGGGTCTCAAAGGCAACTCAAATCTGACTTGATTAATTTCACATCTGTTAGCTGTATTTCTAAATCAAAGTATCATTAGTGTAATATACATACCAGCTGTAAAGTTTTTATTTCTAGAGTGAAAAACCAACATAAGAGCTAGACACTGAAAAAATGACAAAAAACGGTTGGTTGTTCCAACTGGGCTCTCCAAGGATTTACAAGAGATTAGGGAGAAAAAAAAAATCAGCATTGCATTTTTTTTTTTAATCAGAGATTCACTGGGTCTGGATTAAGTACATTTTGATTCCAGTATTTCACTGAATTTTTGAATGTCCAACACTTTTATTTATGTAATAATTGTATTTTTCTGCATATAGTTCATGGGATTGATAGTGGGGTAATGACTGACTTAAGTCTTTTCTCTAAGAGCAAATGAAAGTTGCTAAAATGTTTTAGGATCTTTAGCTATGTATCAGCAAGCAGCACTTCACAAAATTGAGAGAAATGGTAAGATTAAGCCCCAAAGAACTGAATAGTCAGGTAAACAGGAGCAAGAATTCCAGTATGATTATGTGAACAGTAGTCAATGAAGAGTTGACCAACAGGAAAAACAAAGTTTGCAAAAGAAGTAGGGCTTGATGGACTGATACAAAGAGAGCAGGCAAGGACAGTTTGTGCTTGTGAAGAGGGACATTGCCCCAGTCAAGGGATTTAAAGATGGGGGGGAAGAAAAGATGAATAAAACTAATACTGGTGCAATGGGAAACAACCCACTAGAGATTTCAGCCACTCTTTGATCTGTTTTTTTAATATCCAAAGAAAGCAGATATGGCCTTTACTGCCTTCTTCCAAGGTGTGGTTTAACAAACAAGTGAACTGATGTAACACCTTACAGCTGCAAGGGGGAAGGTCTCTCTTCCTTCTGCCCTCTCCCAGTGTCCTCTCCTCACCCTTGTGTCTGCTCTGCTGTTCCGTGGCTCCCAGCAGGGGCAACGCAAGTGCTTAACCTACAGACAACTAGCCAGTCTTTTGGGGAGGGTTGAAAAATGCCAAGAATACTAAAGCCCGAAGAAGGTAAATCGTGGAGCCTGTGCCTGAAAGAAAGCTTAGGAGGAGGGAGTGGGATTTTCATTTTCAGCAGTGCTGAGCAGCTACATTGATATTACCCCAAAAGACTCCTCTGCTGCCGAAATACCATGAAGTGCAGTTGTGTGACACCTGGCTTTGAGGATTTCTTCCTGACTCAGTTTCCAGTACAAACACTAGCCTATGGCATTGCCTTTGATAAGAAAAGAAAAATACATTTTTTCACTTTGTGTTCTAATTAGAGCTTTAGTGGGACAAAAAAAAAAAAAGGAGGCTTGGGTTTGTTTTTACTTACAGCTCATGTTGGAGCACAGTCATAGGTAATAGCTAATCTAACTGTAAAATCTGAGTGGAGAGACAGCTCTTGTAATTGTACCACCGAGTAATTAGGTGATGTCAACACACTCACACCCTCGGTTCATCTAACCTCACTTACCCTGTGATAACAACAGTGCCTTGCCTTCCCCTGTTCGCAGTGCCACAGGTACCTCGCTCTGTGTGGGGCATCGGAGGCTTTCCGTGCGTATCTGCATGCCATGCCAAATCTGCTGACACAGGGGAGAGTGACAGGGCACTTCACCTTCTGCACAGCTCCAACAGGCCAACTCCCAGAATGTAAGCATGGATGAGATGTACAGGGCAGGTATATTGACAAGACGTTTTTTTCTTTCCAGATTAAATAGAAATGAATTTGAGGTATACTGAGATATCAGAAACATTTGAAAATCCCAGCCTGGACATTAAACAAACATTTGTAATGCTGAACCCCAGGATAAACAGCAAATATTGTGTTCTCTAACAAATATTTGCAGAGTTGCACACAGATGAATTAGGTCATCCGAGCAACTGCAGTCAGGTAGTGACTCAAAATGGGTGCAAAAGTCTATGATACAGCTCTAATTAACTACTCCTGTATGATGCTTCTTGTGCTCGGAGGCTCCTGGAATGGCATCAGTGATCTGCTTGTCCTGTTGTCAGCATTTCCCAGTGGCTTGGAAATTTCTGGGGCCTCTAGCTATGGCTGTAGAAAGGAGGAAGCCAGACAACCAGTGTGTGTGCACCCTGAGAGGTAGGCAGCTGGCAGGAGACCAGCTTTGATGTATTTGCTGCTCTACATTCAAACCTTATGGATTTTGCCTGCCAGTTTCTAGTGCCAAATGTACTTCAAGACATAAACAGGAGGTAAAAAGGGAGAAAGGCAGAGAATTATATTAAATAAGCAAAAGATAGTAACCTTTTTTTTTTTTAAATGGGGGAAGACCTGTGAAAAAATTCAGTTAAACACTAAACATCTGATGACACTAGTACACAGAAAAGCAGACTTCACAGGCTGCTGCTTTGAGAAGTTCTTGTTCTTGCCTCTTTTAAACCATGTATCCAGACTTTTCTTCTGGCTCTTGCTGCATTTGGAGTCAGTGAAATTATATGAGAAAAGACAGTTTCTTCATGTTTTTGGGTTTTTTAATTGGAAAGACATTAGCTCAGGAATTATTACAAGAAAACAACTGTTTGGAAAACATGCTGAATATTGCAAATGTATAGCTTGGAAAACATGCTGGATTTTCATCTAGTTCTGAACACAATTTCTATTTCTTGCAGGTTCAGTATCAAATCATTTCTACAAGGTCATGAGGTTTCCAGAAGCAAATGGAGCATTTCAGGCTTGGTTTCACTAAAGAGAGATGGGTCTTGCTGCACACGATCTGTCATGTGCGATTTTGTTTACTTCTGCCTGTTTGCTAACCTCCAGCTTCAATGAGTCACAGCATTTTTACTACCATGCTGTCCATTCCATAGGCTTTAACACGCTCCTCCACTTAATTATTAACAAAGTCCAAAGGTATCCACCCCTCTCCCACACAGATCTTCCAGCTAAACACAGCTTTGAAACCTCTTCTTATTTAAAATTGTTCTTTACGGTTTGGATAAATACAGTGTTAGCAGTTGATGCTTTCGTGTTGCTGCAATGACATACCTCCCCAAGAAGGCTCCTGCTGCTGCTTACATTCCTTATGTGCAAACAACCTGGACTTGCCTGCACTCTTACAGATATCCTCTGGCTTTGCTCCTCATTATCCAGTTGAAAATCACCTCCTTTCCCAGGGTTCCCTGTAGCCACTGAAAGAAGCCCTCTGCTCTATTTCCTTATCCCTCAGGTTCCCTGCCACAATCACCTTTTCCATGTCCTTCATCAGGCTGGACCAAGGTTTGATGCCAGGCTGATTTCCAGGGTAGTGCAGATGGCAGGAATTCAGCCAGTGTTTCTCCCAGATGTGAGGCACATGCCATGAATTAGATCATGAAACTATTTTTATTTTCTGCTGCTATTTTCTATTACTTTTCAGTGGAACAGGTTCCCTGATCTGGTTCATAGCATAGCCCTTAAAAGAGCTGGAATTGGGAAGATTGAGGAGTGGTGCAGCATGGCATGAGGACAAATAAGGTGGTACTGGATGTTGGGATGTTTCTGAGGCTGCAGGATCAGAAAACTGGCCTTTCTGCTGCTGTCCTGGGGTGAGCCTCAATTTCTAGCCAATAATGAGCTTGATAATTTGTCTTAGCGTGTTTTCAAGTCTCGTCTGACCTCCCTCTTCTATGATTTTAACATCTTGTTTACCAATTATTTTATCAAACACTTTAAACAATATTGGAAGTACAGTCTTGCTTTAAAAAACCTATCGAGGACTTAGTTAGAAGCAGCTCCTATTCACACAGCAAAGCTGGTCAGTGAGAAGTACTTAAACAAGAACATGGACAGTCGAAGTTTAAAGGAAAAACTGGTACCTACAAAGCATCATTGTGTGCTTTTGTTTATAGTCTGACTTGTAGATGTGCAATGGTTGAGCAAAGAGCCCAGACATGAACTGTATGATTGTTCATCCCAAGGCAGTTGTGGCTGAGGCTCGGCGTATCAATTGTGAGTGCTGGAAAAGGTTGGGTGTGTATCAAAGCGGGTGTTAGCCACGGCCTGGAAACAGGGTAGGAAAACAATTTCAGCTGAATGGTTACTCAGCTAATTGCTTTGACTAAGTCTCACACCCAAAGCACCCAAACTCAGCATTTTTACTGGACAGCATGATACAAATACTTGCCCTTCCTCTGGGGGAGATAAGTACAAGCAGTACAAGGGAAAGAAACTGCTTACATTAAGGATCCTGGAGAACTGCAAATCTGTGAGTAAATGAGCTCTGGGAAATGCACTGGAGTGGACACACAGCACCAGTGCCACCTGGTCCATATCCTACCGTGTACCACATGCTGCCACTCCACAAACAGCAGCAACTGTACTTTCCCTTTAATAGCCTCAGGTAAAACCAAACCAACCCAAATCGACTCAGCTTTGACTTTCCCTTCAGGAACCACTGGACTTCACACCAAAAGAAGCACACGTGCACGATTGGCACTGCATCTCCTCGGGTGCTCTGGTGGCCGTACAATGTGTGTACAACTCCTGCATCTCCTCACACGCTCTGGCAGCAGCACAACCTGTACAATCACTGCATCTCCTTGCTAAAGACATGTGCTTAAACCTCTATTGCATGAGGTGCATAGGGTATGGAGGCGAACAGAAGCTGCAGCTTCAGTTTTAATTTCAGCACTTGGACTGAATTATTTACAAAGCAATGTTATTTAGGACGCTGATATTTTCACAGCAATTCCTTCTTGAAATGTGCATAAAACACGAGTGAAGGCCCAGAAACTTCTGCAACTTACATTAAAGCTACAGCTAAAGCTAGACAATGATCAATAAGCATTGATGCTGGGACAATTGACCAGTGACAGTGTAAGCTGATCGAGGCATGCAAAGGAATAAATACGCCCTGCAGAGGTCCATAGGAGGACACATTTTAAAGAAAACCAAGCAGAAATTGCTAATAATTGTATTAAGAAACACAATCCACTGAACATTCTGTCTTGCTTCGTTGTTGAGCCGTGTCATGCTCATATATGGGCTCTGTGGGGAAGGGGCAGGTTTTCTGCAGGATTGTTAAAGGAGAGTAGAGAGTGCACAGGAAGTTGCAGGAAAGAAGGGTTGGGAATTGGAAGCAGATGTCAAAGGGGGTACAGAGCTGACGTAAATAGTAAAGAGACTTGAGAGGGAACAGTGAAAGTTAGCTTTAGCTGGAGAGAGGGGAGAATGAGGGCCAAAAAAGATGTCGCAATAGTCACTCCTGAATAAGATCTGAATCACAGTTGTAGAGGGGACAACAGGGACAGATTTTAACTATATCACCCAAGAAGAGAATCTCAGTGAGAGAGATAAAACACCAACTGAGACTGGGAAAAAAAGGGCAACAAAGGTTTCATCGAGCCAATAAAGCAAAAGTAGGAACAAGTGGGAAGCCTGGATCAGAAAGAAACTCTTTCTTTGAAACAGGAAGCATTCAAGTAATATTCAGTTCAAAGGACTAGAAAAACAGGGATCAATAAATTAAAATGCATTAAGCAATTAAATGAAGAGTACATCTATTTACAAGGATAATAGAAAAAATCTGCCAAAAAAGGAGGAAACCTATTCCTTCAGTCACGCTATGGCAAGTACCACGTTCATCAAAGAATGGAAGGAGCAATCTACCCCAGTGAGAGAATAACAAAACTTCTCCCCAGATCAAGATACTAAGCAGTAATTTGTTTTCTAAAAATGTATAGGTTTTTTATATTAAACTTAACTATTTTAGCAGTTCTCAGAGACAAAAAACAAAACCCAAAAATAAACCTGCTAAATCCTGCTGAATCTGGTAATGCAGTGTCCAGCAGAAAAAGGAATTTATAGAAAATGAATCATACACTGGAGAAAGAAATTATTCAGATACAAGGTATGGCAAATTTGGGAAAAAATAGCCACAGCTGAGTTTTAAGAGTAATTACTTATTCCCATAAAGTGTTTTTAAGTCAGTAATTTTCCCTCTGGTTCTTTGCCATCCTGCAGAAGGCTCCAGCATATGCTCCCTCTCAGAAGAAAACTTTGGGACATCCTGCTTTACTTTAAGAAAGGTGCTTGCTCACTGCTAATAGTTTTCTTTAAAGAACTGTTTTTATTAAAACAAAGAAATGAAACACACTGACTGTAATAATGATGAGGGGGGAGAGAACTGTCATGTGAAAAAAAAATGTATTCACCAGTTCTCAACCTGGCTGGCAATCATATACTGAAAATCCATAGCGACAATGACAGCACCAGCAGTAATGAGAAGAATTCTAAACATTTTGGCTTAAGAAGGGTTAATAATTTTAAAGCACCATGATCTTACATGCAACTGTTCTGATGTCTTTTTGATGCAGGAAGAGATGTATAGACACCTGGAATGTTTGATCTTGATGCTCTGACAAGTAATGAATTGTTTCAGTAAGTGAAGAGTAATGAGAAAAGTAACTTTCAAACATGAAAAGAAATTATCTGAATGACCAAGGCCGTACCTTATATTGATGGAGTGGCATGGTAGACATCTCTTAACAAAAAATAAATGTAAGTAACAGCTTCATTGCTTATTTTGTTGGGAAATATAATCTCATTTCAGATTTTTTTAAAATTGAATGTCTAAATAGTTTTGTGGAACAGTAGACTTGTATAAACCTGTAAGTTCCATCCTGATTCCATCCAAAACCTGTCATATTAAAATGAGGCAGATGAGTCTCATGTGACTTATGTAAATGTTTTCATTTATTACCTTTAGCCTTAGAGCTTTGTTCTAATCCAGGAGAGAGACATGCATCTAAAAACAACCAACTCTCAAATCCAGCCTGACCTAAAACCAACAGCAAAGCAAAGCAGCACAGATATTTCTGTACCCAGACTGCTATGCTGGGACAGAGCTTCATAAGGAAATCTCAGGCTGGATACATCTCACTGGTCTCCTCTGCTTCACCAGTTTTCTTGGCTGTTGTTTGGGGTTTTTAAAGGGGGTTGATTTAATGAGAGAGAATTGTGCTTTTAACAATAATTTGCATACTGTGTATATTAAATAAATCAGATGTAATCATCTCCTGTTCATTATCACATGGGACTTTTGGCTTCAACATATTTTGACCAGGCACAAGAGGGCAGGATCCAGCATGCACCAAGTTACACAGAAAAATATTTCAATTACACTCGGATAGTTTTCTAGACTTCTGCTAGTGACCTCTGTTCATAAAACTTGTTGCCTTGTGATTGTCCAGCCTCTTCTATTCTTTTAATAAGAATAATTCAAAGATAATTTAATTAAATTAATTTTCCATTAGTACATTAGCTCTGTGAAGCTTCAGTAGGCACTCAAAGAGAAACAGAACCCTATGTATGCTATTTCAGCTGATAAAGTGCTGGCTACAATACCAGGTCTCTGCAGTTCCCACTTCAAATAAAATACTCAAATGGCAAAGCTCTATGGCTATATCAACTTTACAGGGGAAGTTTTTCATGATGACCCAGCAAAACCAAGGCTCATTGTCTGTTAAAATCTCTATCATCAAATCAGCAGGAGAAACCACGGCAAATATTTGCGTGCAGGGTCAGCCCACTTCCTGCGTTCTACCCGTAGCTGGAGGAGGTGGCGAAGGCGCTGCCAATTTTTCCAGGTATGGTCTGTCTCCCAGACTTCTGAATGAGTCTGTGCTGACTTGGAGCTGCTCGTCTGCTCCCACAGAATTGTTATGAGAGACTCTATATCTGGCCTTTAAATAAGTGAAAAGGCATTTCTCTTTTGCAAATGAAAATGTTCTGTGATAGAAATGCTGTTCGTGGCTGTGCAGGCCTCTGACAAAGCCAGCTGGCTACTGGAAAGATGGAAAATCAACAACTGCACAAATCTGGCTGCTTCTTTCACAACTGTCAAGCTGTTAGGCAATTGTAATAAGGTTATTGCATATTAATAGAATATAACACTAACTGAAGCTTCCCGCTAAAAACCTAGTAAATAATCTAACTTCTTCAGAAGAATAATTTCCAGAACAGGGACTAAGAGAGCTCTCCTCCATGCCTGGAGTAACACAGGCCTCCTTGCTGCAGATGGAGGTTGCTACACATTTGATGTGGGCTGAGGAGCCCACAGCTCATAAACAGGAAACAGCTCACAACTCATTTTGAATTCCAATAAATATTTTGTGTTTTTACTGCCTTTGGAACAGCACTTGTGCGTGAATCAGGACAAGATGAGGTGTGGATAAAGCTAGGATAAAGCTTAGTCAGGCTGGCATGCCTCTCACTGGCAACAGTGATGAATCCCTCAAAATGTCCATACTCCCCAGACAAAAGCCCACATCCATACCAACATCTTACTCTAGAAAATTGTACTGCGGCACTTGTACTGCGTCACCTCACTTGTAGGGAAATACGTAGGTGTTAAAACTGGGAATTAACCAGCTAAAACAAGTGATTCTTGTGGCATTGGGTGTTGGCCCAGTTTGGGACAGACCTTGGACCAGCATCAGTGGTTGAGAAGTTGAACTGTGATCAGATCAGTTTGAAAGAGTCTGAAAAGGCTTTAAATCAATATGAGGCCTTTAGTTAGCTTCTGTTTTCCATGGTCCATATTGCCTTTTGCTGGCTGGTCGTGGCCATGCTTTTTGGGGCTTTTCAGCCTCTGCTGTTACTGTTGTTCCTGCACTGAGTGCTCTGGTGTCCAGGGCCATGTGCTTAACCCAAATTTATGAGAAATTTATGGAATTAAGTAAGTGTGGTGCTCAGTACAGTAGGGATCAAACCCCCAAAACAGTGCTCTCTTTCGCCTTCTAGGCATTTAACTTTCCGTTGGAAACATCTGAAGTAAGTTTTGTTCTATCATCCTGGTACTGTGCCATTGACTACTCAGCTCGGTACTTAAATAGGGTTTCTGACTAAATTTTGGTTTAGTTTTTGTTTGTTTGATTGTTAGTTGGATTTTTTCTTCCCCAAATGGAATGCAAAGGGCAAATACGCATTTATATGATTTTGAAAAGTGTTTCACAGAGCGATGGAAGGGCACAGCCACGGCCCCTCCGCGCCGGCTCTCAGGCTGGCGGCGCTCACCGTGCCCGCGGCAGCCGGGCCGCCCCTCCGGCCGGCGGGGCTTTATTCGGCCCTGACCGAACGTCCTGGGCTCTTAGGCTTGACCCTTTCAGCCCCGTGTCCGGGTGAAAACGCGGAGGCGCGGAGGCACCTGGGACCGGCGTGTTGTGAGGGGAGTGAGGGGTCTGAGAGGTGTGAGGCGTCTGAGGCGTTGTGAAGGGAGTATGGGCAGTGCGGGGTCTGAGGGCAGTGAGGGGTGTGAGGGAGGGCAAAGAGGGGTGTGAAGGAGGGTAGTGAGGGGTGTGAGGGCAGCGAGGGGTGTGAGGGGAGCGGGGCCGCCTCCGCCCCGCCAATGGCGCGCGGCCGCGGCGGGAGGTGTGTGCCGACCTCACTTCCGGGACCTGTCACCGGCCGCTCCCGCCCCGCTCCCGTTCCCTCCCCGCTCCCGTTTCCTCCCCGCTCCTTCCCCGCCTGGAGCCGGGGACGCGGCTTGGTCCGGGCCGGCCCGGCCCTGCGCAGCTTGCGGCAGCGATGCACGGTACTGCCTTAGGGGCGCCCCCCGCCCGCGCGGTGCCCATGTCCCGGCCGGGGCGCCCGGAGGAGGCGGGAGCGCCCGCTCGGGGCTGGGTGACGCCCCCGCCTCGCTAACGCGGCGGCGGCTTTGCTAATGACCTGTCCTTTCTTCTCCTCCCCTCCCTTGCTATTCGCTATTACATATCTGTCTGGCCCCGCGGTGTGAAGCCCTCGGCGGAGCGGCGGCGAACAGCAGGAGGAGGTAGCCGGCCCCGGGAGATGCTGTAGCGGCTCCCGCTGCTCGCTCAGCGCGGCGCCGGCCGCCAGCTCTGGGAACGGGGCCGAGGGGCTGCGGGACGGGCAGAGCCGGCCCGGCGCGGCAGGCGCAGGTAGAGAGACACCCGAGAAACCCCGGGGGAGCGCGATTTCGGGGCACTGGAGGTGGGAACAGAGGAGGGGGTAATGCCCTGTCACACGCGGGGCTGGTTGGCAACTGTCATGTCTCCTAAATGGAACATCTGGATTGCCCTTAACCTGGAATGAACTCGGGCACTAGGCAGAAAGTACGTGCTTGGAGGTTCCCGCTGTTGCCTTGGCTCAGTCAGGCGGGTTGTGCTGTTCCCGGTCTGCTGGTCAGAGGAGGGTCCTGTGTCCTGGCAGCGAGGCGTAGGTCAGTGGGAACGCCTCCGGGGTTTGCTTTCGTGGTTTGCTGAATTCTTGCTTGTCCCTATGGGGCTGGATACTTGCTTTTCAAAAAACATTCCAGAAGTAACAATGGAAAGGAGTGCGAAAAGATGTTGCCTTGTATTCGTATTAAGATTGGCCCAGTCTCACTCAGTGGCACGGGGAGCTGTTCCTAAGCTCTTTGATGGAAGTAGTATGAGCACAGGATTCGTCACACAGGATTATCTGGAATGATAATGTTTAGCACTTTTGGCACTGGGTGTCTAAGTAGTACTGCATTAATAAAGGTGTTGCATAAGTTTTGTTGTGAAGGAAAATCGTGGTCAAACTCCTTGTATTACAGAACATGCACAGAGTTTCTCATTGGCATCTGGCACTGCTTACCTTTTGAAATTTGCTTTGCAGGCAGCAAAATGGATCATCTGTAAAAAGTGTTTCCTTTGTAAAACCTGAATCATTGACTTAGCGTTGAGGTGTGCTACCTGGTCTCATGATGGAACTGAGGCAGTTGTGGTTCATGTGTGTGGTCACATGTCTGCTCAAACCTAAAGCAGTATCATAACCCTTGTTGGCTGGCAGGAGCTATGGAGTGGCCATTGGCTCGTAGTGACTTTGAGTGGCAACTTTGGGAATTTCTAGTAATGCAATGTAGTGTATTGGAAGGACAAGAGTGTGCAGACCTTATCAGGTTTGTGGAACTCCACAGACAGCATGCTTGCTGTCTGTTCCCATGTTTGGAAGGAACTCTTAGCATGGTCCAAAAAAACTTTCTTATCAATCTGTTGGTGCCTTATATTGACTGTCATCCTCTACTGTCAGGTGCATAGAGAGTTCTGGCAACCTATTGGAAACACCTTGTGGGTTTGCCACTTGCTTTTCAGTAGTAGTTCTTTAGTGTCTTCATTTTCTGTTAATGCTGCAGTTTTCATAAAGGGTATTATGAATTTTGAACCATGGAGAGAAGGTTACACTTCAGTTGTGATTTTGTGTTGTTATGCTTTTAATGTTTCATGTGTGGAGTGTTATAGAATTATAAGGGACAATAATGTCCTACAGGAGAGTAGGATATATGGCTTAAGATACTCATCTTGTTCTAAAAAATGGATTATAATGGTCACTGTTGTCCCAAAAGGGGACAAGGAAACATAACTTTTCTTAGTATTTTTTCAGAAGCAGCTCATACTTCAAAACAGCAAACAGCTCTGTTTTTGTCTTTACTTTTCTATAGCTTTCCTGATGAGATTTGCGGTATGAGTTCTGTTTCTATTGCACATGTCGTATTTTTGCAAGGGGGAAAAGAGAACACCATACTTGTCTTGGAAAATAAATGAAGTTGAATTCGTATTTATTAAATGTACAAGCATATTTTCTTACATAATTTTGGAATTTAAACTTTTTTTTTAATCTGCTTTTTCAAAATCTGAATCTTTAATTTGTTTGGGTGTATACTTCTTTTTTTATGGGCCTTATAAAGTATATAAAAACAAATTCTCTACCTTTGGGATGTAAATCCTCAAAATAAAGATCAATTGCAAAGACATTTCATGGGACTGTGTGTGCACCTTGGAAACCATAACTACTCTGTGTCCACAGAAAGACTTGGACATTTGTGAGAATGCTCTTTAGGAGCAAAAGTATTTTACTCTATAACAGATAATTAAGATAGCTGTCACTATAGTATTCTCAATTGAGTGGTTTTCAATTCTCGTAGTATGAAGAAAAAAGGATCAGAATTACATTGGGATATACCAGTTATATTCCCTAGTTAGCTAGATGTCAGTGTGGTCCTGCTGTAAAAATAGGGACATATTAAAAGCCTCAGTCATTTAAAAATAACTTTAGCCTAAGTGAAATGAAAGCTTTTTTTTTTTTCTGAAGAAGCATAAAGAAATGTATTTTTTAGTTATTTTACATCATAGCTATATAAAATCAGTATAGTAAGCCCTGGGAAATTTTGTTGACTCTTTATTTTTATTTTTTTAAGAATGTCAGCAGCTTTTTATTGATGAAGAACCCCTTGATGTTACGAATCTGCACATGAAATGGAAGGGGAAGAGATTCTGGAAAACAACTTCTGTTTCAGCCTTGCAAGATGCTGCATGAAGGCGTGAGTACATACATTGACTGGGAGCTATCTTGGCATTGTTCTTGAACAGCTAGAGAAAAACAAACATTTGAGGTAGAATCTCTGTAAAGAGTGATTAATGTATAGTTAAAAACATGGAAAGAAATCTGAGCATGTAGTGCCAATAAATAATTGATAAACAGAAAGTAGTAGCACAATCAGGAGAACAAAGTAAAACTTCCTTATGTTCTGATCTCTACTGCTGTCTTAGGTGCTAGTCAGTAGAATTCTGAATTCTTAATATTTTAGAAGTAGAGTGCTCAGCATTTCAAAGGACAAGGTCTGTTAAATTAAACACTGAATGACTTTTTATGAAGTAGAAGGCTGAATTTTTCACTGAATTGAAAAGTACTTGTCTGGTAAGATGAGGCTCTTAATCATCACTATCCTCAAAATAAAATTAAAATCTCTCAAAGAGTGTGATATTTGACATTTTAAAGATATTCAACTGATATGAGGAGATTGTTGTGTGACCAGATTGCATGTGGCATTGAGATGTTGCCAATTCGACTTCACTTCCTCATACCACTTCTCGTAGTTTCTGCTTATGAAACAATATTTATTTATAAGTGCATTGCATGTGTCTTTAAATATCAAAGAAGTGCAATTTCTGTGTCCAGTTAAGGACTTCTTGTGCACAGATTAATACAAATTATGAACCACAACTCATTGGCACACTTACACTGACTGAGGCTTGAGTTGTTACGTGACTGGTTTGTGTGGGTCTTTGCTGTCTTAAAATGTGTATAGTGTTAATTTTTCTTTTACTCTGGAAAGATTCGAACTACCGCAGAGGCATAGTTTGTTCTGTGGTGCTCTATTCATCTAAATTTATTGTTTTAAGTTCAAGTTATCTCACGCCTGTGGAAACGCCAAGAGTATGAGACATTGGCAAGCATTTGGCGAATATCCCTTTCTAAAAATGCTGGTTGATACACTACCATGGTTTTTGAAAGATTTATAAACTGAGAAATTATTCACTAAATCTTTTCAAAAGAAACTTGTTAAAAAATGTGTCTGCCTTGAGGAACTCAGAGCAGTGTACTGAGGTTGTACAGCTCTTTGGCACTTGTTTCCAGGCAGCTGAAATACATGTGAAAGTAAGTTAGTCCAATATCTTCATATTTCATATTTTTATATCTTATTAGTTTGTTTCCCTTTTGTTGAAAAGTACACAGAAGGAAACCAGAGCTGCTGTTTGGTGTGCTGATTGAGTATATCCTTACTCATTTGTGAGTGTATAACATCCTGGAGATGAGAGAACTTATTGTGAATAGTTTAGAGTTTGATGTATTTTACATGGAAAAAAAATAACTTAATATTATTTACATTTAACAACAAGAAAAAATTTTTAAAAGGGATCATTTGAAACTATTCTACAGCCTGTGATTAAGTTTTGGAGACAGATCTTACTGGTTTTTGTGTATATCCATGCATCCACAGCACCGTTATGCTGAGCAAGTTCTCTTATCTGCATGTAGGCTTGTATTGCCGTTCTTTGTTTTGTTACACAAATAAGTGCTACATGCCTGTTTTGTTTTAAAAGTTATTTATGGGAAATTATTGATATAACAAATTACAGAACAAACCACTGAACATGAATGTTCTGAAGGTAAGAAGAACTCTTGTTTGTTTCCAAAACCTATTTGAAAGTGAAAACTTGAATTACTGATGACACTTCCTAACCTGTTGTTAGTGCTACTGCTTCAGGAAGAATGGAACAAAGTACCTGACACTGGAGTCATGGGGCAGGCTCCCATTAAACCAAACCAAACTCTCTGGCATCTTTATTCAATATGTATGAAAAATGTTCCCTGGAGTAGTGAGGCTGAAGAATATATTATGAAACCATTTGGATCTGAAGGGGAGGATGAGGGAGAAGGTGGTGTTGTGTCAGGAGACTGCTTTGGAGGCTCTGTTCATTAACAGGCAGTGCCTGGAGGCGTTCTGTCCAACAGGGCTGAGGAATCCTCCAGGACAGCTGTCAATTAATTCATACACTCTGATGTTAAATTAATTGCAGCTCACAGGTCATATGTTGGCTTGTTAGCAGTTTTCAGTGGAAGATTACAAAATAGCTATATATATATACAAATATATATGAATGTATGTATATATATATACATGCACATACATATATATATATATATATATATATATATACAAAATAAGTCAAGTTTTTTTATTCTTACCTACCTCAGGATAAATGACATGCTGTGTGCGGTTAAGCAGACCAGTCTGATCAAATCAGGTAGTGGCTTTAGCACCTATGTAAGTAAGAGACAAGCAGCAAAGGGTACTGCCTCTGAACAAAGCAGCAGCTGTACCTGTTGTTCTGTGCTGCCACACAGGTGTAACTGTACATGAACAGGACAGTATTTTCAAACAGCTGACAAATTTTCAACTTGAATGTGCGTTTAGGGCACCTGATTTTCAGCATACTGAGCTGCTGTCATTCTAACTGAATTTACAAGGAGCTGCATTTTCTCAAGATTATAAATCCTGTGGAAATGTAACAGTGATTATGCTCTAAGAACATAGAATTGTTTGGTTTGCGGCTATCGTTCATTTTATTTCTCTTTTACATGTCAAGGGGGGGTATGTTTGTAAGAACGAACACATAAATGCAAAAAATAGGATATCCTCTGTCAGTGGTTCCTGACAGCCCTGCAAATATAGGCTACAGCAAGAAGTGTGGCTACACAGGTTGTCTGAGTCTGATCTAGGCTCCTTCTTTCCTTCTCCCATCCATACATTTCTATCTGTCATTTTTGCTGCCCCTCAGTGGGTCTGTTCAGCTCTCTATAGCTGTTTATGGTTTTCCTGTGTTACACTTCTACCAATTTAGTGAACAGAATTGTTTCACCGAGGCTGTGTCTGCACCAGGGAATAAAACACGCCAGGGACTGTTCTCGGGAGCTGGATCGGAGTTCCGGGGTTGCGGAGATGCAGCGGTGCTGCTCCTCAGGCGCAGAGCAGCGTTCTGTGTCCGAGGCTGGGCGCTCTGCTGGGAGCGTGCCAGGCTGCTCTGGGCCAGAACCGTGTCAGGGAGGGCTCCGGCAGCAGCTCGGGCGCTGCTCTGGCCCTGGGTCATTCACGGTTGCAGAGGTGGCCAGCAGGACCGGCCAACCCGAGAGCCAGCACAGGCACCATGGAGCAGCGTGGCTGGAAAGGCAGAGGGAGAGGGCCGGCAGTGTCAGGGAGCTACTGAAGGGATATCGTTTTGATGTGAAGGAGCTATTATGTTACTTAAGATGACTTGTCTAGGTACCCTTAAGGTGACTTTATTTTGCAACCAGTAACTTAGTTGTGCTCCGGAGAGGGACTGTGTGCTGTGTCCCTGTAACTGCTCGTTCGAAGTCTGATTCAAGCCAGCTGAAATTCCTTAGAAAGTGAACAAAAACTAGAATATGAAAGTACATACGTGGCTTTTTTAAGAAGTTTTCTTTTCCTGGCTGTTTCACTGGACTCATATTCTTCCTCCACCTTTCTGCAACTCAGATGCTTTCTTGGTTAAAAGGAGTGGGGTGGCAGATGGGTACCAGCAGTGCTGGTATTGCTGTTAAACTGGACACCTACCCTTCATGTCATAGAGGATGAGCAGGGAGAACATGGCAGGAAAAGAATTGGTTATCGTTTGCTACTTTTTGATCACACAGGAGCGTGAGGCTTGTGATCTGTATACTGCAGTGAGTGACCTGATTTAGAGCTGTGAAGTCATGTGTCCCAAGTATATCCTCTATCTGACAGGTCAGGAGCTTGCAAGTACAAGTACTTGATGTCCATTTGCCAAAAAATGTAGATTAATTGCATTCACGCCTGTTGCCAAGGCTCCTGTCAGAAACGCTAATTCAGTGTAAACTTTGTTTTTGTGTGATACATTTATCACAAAGAAAAACTTTTAAAGGTAGGGATGTCTGAATTGTCAGAATAAAACTGAAGGCTTTTTTTTTTAACAAAAAAAAAACAAACCAAAACCAACCAAAAAAAACAGCAACAAAAAGTGAAAGAATTTTGTTTCACATTCCACTCTGGGTACTCTGAGTTGTGGCATGACATTAAATTGAAGTTAGTTTATTTTTAGCAGGTTTCATTTGTTTATTTATTTAAATGTAATAGCTGAGCAATGACAGCCTGTAAAAATACTTCTAAGGAATGAGAAAAATTGTAGCACAATAAAGAATTAATAAACCATGCAACTTCAGGTGCTAGTTACAGAAGATATTAGATTTTTTTGTGCCAGTAGAAGAGTATAAAAGCTGGCCCATTTGAATTACTCAATTTTCAAAAAGACACTTGCAAGCAGAAGGGGTCTAAATGTGTAATATCTTATCTGAGGGTCATTTTTTAAAGGATATAAATCCCTCTGTTAAGCTGAATTTAATTTATCAAGTAAGTCAGGTCTGGACAAGGGAATAAAGTTTATCAGTGAAATAAAGCCACTGAAAATACACAGTGGTGGTGTTCTCTGCTAAGGATGCGAATTCAGGCTTCTTGAATGTCTTCCAGAAACAAATGTAAATTCCACTGTAGCTTTTCAAGTAGTGAATAATCATGGTCTGTTATGTTTGGTGCTGAGTCATGCAAGGGGTTGCAGATGGTGAGGCGGATGCAGCTGTGCAGATGCTGGAGGAGCTGAGATAGGAGACTGGAGGATGGAGAGGTGTTGCGGAGGGATAACTCAGACGACTCAGTGTGAGTTAGCAATAAGCTTCATTTATTGATCGGTTACATGCCTTTATATAAGTCCCATAATGTGTTCATACATATTTTGTAACTTAAGTGTGCTATTGGTGTGCTTTTGCAAGTCAACCTCCCTTTTTTGTTTCCCTTTTGCTAGTGCCAACATTCCCGTTTCCCATCCTCCTTCTGCATTCTTGCCTAACTACAAGCATCTTGTTCCCTCGTCAAGGACACAGTGTCCTTCGGTTTACATCCTTAAACTAGCTGACTACGCTGTTTCCCCATCTCCTCGGCCACAAGCCATTCCATGCGCACTTTCCTTCATCTATTCTGCAACAGAGAGGGTGAAGGAGGTGGTTTGGGGATGGGTTGATATGGCTGATGGAGGAGAAGGGTAAGACAGCTGAATGAGTATTGAAAAGGACTGTAACCTGAGATTTGGGATAAGGGAGTATGCTGGAGACTGAAAGGAGGTATTCTTAAGGCACAAAGATATTTTTTGTTGTTATCGATCTTTGAAGCAAAAATTGCAGTATCAGATACCAAAGCAAGTGGACTTTTGTCCTGAGCCAAAGCAATAAGAAGCCCAAGCTAGAAGTTTAAGCTATAAATGAAAAGAGAAAACTAAGAAACTGCCTGTCTCTTTTAAAGGAATGCTGGTCTTAAGTAGGAGAGCTTTTCTAGGAGAAGGTACAGATGCAAAGTTGTGGGCTTTTTTATTTCTATTTTTCTGAGCAGGACCTGTGTAATGAGATCGGGGTGACAAAATTTGGGAGTTTGTCAGGTAGAGAAGCTGTATCTGTCTAACTGGACTAAAAATGGGGGGTTGCAAGGCCCAATCATTAAATGGCAGGTAAGACTCAAATGAAACTTTTCATGATCTTAAATCAATATGCTAAATCCTAATATGCTAAACACACCTTTCAAATTTTTGCATTGAGTAATTTTAATTTATTTTTTATCTTTTTCCTCTCCTTTTAGATTGAAAGTTTTGTTCCAAAACAATAGGTCTTTATTCAGGAAGAATGTTGCCATTAAGATGTCTGCAAGAATCAGTGGTTTTGCTCACAGGTCAGAAATCCTCAGCCAAAGTGAATATTTAACCACTATTTCAAGGATAGCCAATTATCTTTTTCTTAATTAAGTCTGTGATTAGGAATCAAAGTGAGAGACCCTGGAAAACTCTAGAATAATCCAAGTATTGACATACTTTCAAACACCTATTGTACACTCGTGTGTTCCACAAACCCCAGCAAATACAAAATAAATCCTGAAAAGGAACTGGGGAAAAAAAGGGGCCTGCGGGGTGGTATAGTGCAGACATATGTCCAGATCAGTCTTGGAAAAGAGTTATGCCCCAAAACTGAAAGCAGTTTTCAGGGTTTTTCTCTCACCTCTTTTGGTCTAGTTACGTGTCAGGTATATGCAGCATGGTCTGCTGTCCTCTGCCCCAACCCAGTAATTCTGAACCTGCAAGTGTTCTCAAATTAGAAAGAGCAGTAATGACTGCAAAGGCGTTAAAGTTCTGTAATTTTCATGGAAGTTGGTGACTGGGAGGAAGAAAGGAAAGCACGTTATTGACCCTGCCGAGGAAGTGATGCAATAGGTATTCAGCAATTACCTGTTCTGTTTGGCCTGTCAGTTGCCAGCCAGCACAGGGGCACAAGCGAGCTCAGGCTGAACCAGCCAGTGTGTTTGTGGTGCTTCCGGGGTGCCATGTGAGCAGGGGGCAGTAGTAAGCACCTCTGTGAATGGTACTTCTCAAATCTGGGTGCCGTCTCAGCACTCCCAAGCTTTTATCATGCTGTTTAAACTCACAAAATCATACACAGCTGCAAAAATTTCATTGCCAGTCAATAAACTCAAAATTAATTGGTATCTGTCAAATATAATATGTAGCCTTGAATGAGGTTGTATTCAGTTGAAGTATTTATGTCATAGGAATAATCCTTTGCTCTTCTCTTGAAGAATAAGCAAGGTTAAAATAATAGAGGAAGGTTAAATATGCTCAGAAAACAAAATATTAGGTAATTATATCTTATATTTCTTTTATGATAAATTTCAACTAAAGACAGGTATTTTTATTTATTACACAGCAAGAATTCTAATTTCTAAAGAGTATGTTACTGCTATATGTTATGATTATATATATACATATGTTATTATCGATAATATATACCAGTTGCTATCACCATAAAGGTCTGCAGACAAAAAACAAAAGGGATTCTTATATCCTGTTTTGTAAGAACACATTTTAAGTTATCCGTACTTACACATGAACCCTAAAGATTGTTGAAATACTATCAGTTTCAGAAAGTGCATCCAAGTGTTTGTTTGACTTTAGGTTAGTGGCAATTGGCTTGTTCTTTTCATAAACACAGTATGCCTGAATTTTCACATTTGTTAGGAAGAGTTACTAGACAGTTATACTTGTAAAAGTTATTATGTTTTCCTTGACAAAACAGTCATGTATGTTATGTTTTTGTGGGTTTGTTTGGTTTTGGGTTTTTTTACCAAGCATTGAGCAAGTAAATCTGAGTGAGAGGTTTATGTAACAGCACAGTCAATATGCCAAAAATTTTGCCTTGCACTGCATCTGTATGTATTAGATTATCATTTTAATTGACAATTTCAGTTGCACAGATGTCTCTAATTTGTTACCTTATGAAGTTTATATTTACCATATGTAGTGAAAATGTACTCTGCAGAAGACTTAGCAAGGGGCTTGCATTTTATTTACTTCAGAAACTGATTATATTGGAGATAATAATTTAGTCACTCTGAAATGCGATTTCTATTTGCCTGTTACCCTCAGATATCTGTATCCTTCAACAAATGAGGTCTCTGTAGAATATCAGGGTATAGTTAGAAAATTGTTGAGCAGGCTTTTCATAATCTGAGATGCAGTAATCACATGTATAAGGAAACAATTGCCGCATTCCAATTTAGTCTTAAGGATCTGGTTCCCAGTGAGCAACATGTTGGGGCAAATGCGTGGGCTGTTTGTAGATGTACATGTTGTAATCAACTTTGACTTCACCACTCGAACTTACTTTTACGTATTAATTTAAACAAAAA